>ML444481.1:107060-169739 GCA_005239535.1 Nicotiana rustica
CCACGTCGACAGCCTTGCCGCAGCAGGTGCTGCTCCAGGTAAGTTCATTCTCTTCTTCCATCATCTCCCCAACCCTCTCTTTCCTGTTCTCTCGCCCTCTCCTTATTCTTTCCCTTCTTTTTCTCTCCTTCTTCTTCCCCCTCTTTTCTGTCTCACCGCCGGAGTCAAGTGTCCAGGCGGCCTGTTACAGGTCCGGTGACCCTGGGTTTCCGGCGATCTCCCCATTTCCGGCGACCTCCCTTTTCTAGCGACACTTGCCCTTCATCCTTTTCCACTCTTTCTTCACCTTTCCTGCTACCCCTGTTTTGTGTGTGTGTGGGTGTGTCTGTTTCTTTGGACAGGTGCAGATTTTTCCGGCGAGGACAGACTGTTTTCCGGTGGGTTCAGTTTTTCGGGATGTTTCATAAACCCGGCGACTTCCGAACAGCGATACAACAGGTAGGAGAAGGATCGGCCAGCGTTCTTGAGCGGATTCGGACACGCTTCGGCAAAACCTACGCCAGGTTCTTCCGTTTTCTATCTGGTATCCGTGGTATCGGTATTTTTATTGTTGTATTTTTTATTTTTATTATTTATTTATTTATTCCTTTCTTTTTGCTTGCCTGTATCTTTGATATCTATGGTATCCTGTTTAGATTTTTAGTTAGATTTGTTGGCTTACATGTGCCTCTGTCCATCACTTTAGTATTATAGCTAATACGTAGTTTTCCTATGCTTAGTCGGAACCTTTAATAGCACCTTGTGTACCTGTAGTTTTCTATTTAGCTAATTCCTTTGTAGTCTTCTTTTTAGCTTTGTGCTGGTCTAGTGCCCGGGCCGAGCAATGATGGAAGTGAGGGCATGTCCTCTGGGGAAGCGAGGGGAGCGAGGGGTAGAGGGGAAGGGTGGCAGGGGGTAAGGCACCGTCTAGGTTGAGAGTGGGGTCATAAAACATAGGGACTCTAACGGGAAAGTCGATAGAGTTGGCAAAGATTCTCCATAAAAGGAAGATTAGCATAGCTTGTGTCTAGGAGACTAGATGGGTGGGGAACAGGGCTCGGGAGGTTGATGGGTTTAAGTTGTTGTTGTATACATGTAAGTTTTGACCCTCCCCGAGATCTTACATATTTTAGCGTTTAAATATTTAGTTTAGGTCTAATATCGTTATTTTAACTAGTTTTGACCTTTTTACTTTATTTTATCACAAAAATAAAAATTACAAAAAATATTTTTTTATATAGCTAATATTTTATCTTGTTATTTTTAGTTAATCTACCTTTCATAAAAGTCGAAAAATATATTAAAAAAAAATAGTTCCACTTTGTTTCTGAAAATATTAGTATTTTGATAGGGATATTATTTAATTTTTTGCGATGATTTTAACCTAATCCTAATTTTATTATTAGTGTGATATTTGAAAAAATACAAAAAATAGTTTCATTTTTTACATAAAATTTAGTTTCATTAATTAGATTGATTTTAACATTATGTAGTATATTTACCTTATATTAAAAGGGATTTAGCTAAAGTTTAGACATTTTTTAAGTCCAATTTTAAGGCCCAAATCTAAAGCGCATCTATCTTCAACCTAAGACCTAACTTTTAATACCCTAATCCTTTATATCTATCTATTATTAAAAAAAAGAAGTCTAGCCATTAGAATTCGCCATGTGTCGCGTGAAGAAAATGCCATGTGGCAATTTTGGGATATAATTGGTTAATTTAGTTAAAATTAGTTTATTTTCTAAATTTGAATTTCAAAATAATAAATATCTACTTTTTTTTTTTTTACTTTTTCCAAAACTTAATTTACCAGCAAGGAATAATATATGAGGAAGTTATCAAGTATTCCTTGGAATATGAAGTTACGATTGTGGAGGTTTAAAAATTAATATATCAATTTTTTTTATATTCTCTAAAAATTAATTTGCTAACAAGGAATAAAACTTTGGAAGTTACCAACAAGGAATCAACTTCATTCTAAACCCTAAGGAGTCTGCGGTTGTTTTCTTCCAACAATCCACGATGTCGCAGTAATCCTTCTTCGTCGGAGTCTAACCCACTAATCCTTCTTCGTCGGAGTCCCAGTAACATGATTTTTCAGATAAGTTTCATACTTGTACAGTATATATCTCATATTCTTTTTCCTTTCTTCGCATACCACTCAACAATTCTGGATTACATGAGGTAAGACCGATTTTCACCTGTGACTATCAAATTCTCCAAAGGTAACTATATCAACAAGCTCATAGTGACTTAACTTTAGTATTTATCAATTTTTTTAGGTTATGAGGCGGTAGTCAAATAAAATTAGCGAGCCAACGGTAATACCTATTATTGTGCCACAACTAGACGCCATTGTGAGGTTGATCTATTACTGTATTTTGGATCGAGACCTTTTATAGGAATGTTAAGAATGCCCTTTTCTTGATTATCTATATCGATTTTTTTTAATTTGAGACAAAAATAATGCTCGTGGTAATCTTTCAGTTCCAATTAGTTCAATTTTTATATATTACATCTTTTAGGAATACACTGCATGTAGATAGTTAATTGATGAACCACCTAAGTTACAAATCTTTTTTTTAAATAAAAAAACTAATTTTTGCTCAGTTTTATTGTCTTTCACTTTGTAAGTAAATGTCTAATCCATAAAGGGAGAGTTTCTGCATTGATTGACAAAGAGATGGAATGTGCAAGGTCTAATGAGCATAACTTGACTCTCCTCCTCCCTTTTATGTTATGTCGTTTACTCTGTCAAAATTGACATAACTTGGTTTTTAACCCATGGCATATGATGATAGTGTTATAAAGTGTAACGAAAGGGAGACAAACACTAATTTTGAGCTAAGCTTATATAAAAAGGATTTAAATTTCAAGGCTGATAATGAAGGTAGTAAATCAAGGCTTTCACACACACTTGGTCTCCTTTATGATTGTTGTTCCTTTTTCAATTATGTACTTATTGTGTTTAAAAGCATAGTCTTTTATGCAGAAATTTCTTGCTGCCAAGTTTTTCATTCAAAATAAATAATACATTATTCTTCAAGTGTTGCTATTAACAGAAAATAAAATTCAAGCCAACTGTGATGTGTGAATATATTGACACGAAGTTGAATTTTTGTGGCTTTCAAGCATAGAGAATCAATTGCCAGTAGTCACTTAGAGTTTTTAATTTATTTTCTTGTGTAGTCGATAATTTAATCAATAATTTTGTACATAGAGAAAGCTTACAAACAATTATAGCCTCTAATGTGAAGCTCAATGTTATTCGATATTGTGTTGCGAAGGAAACCAAGTGGTTCGAAATATGCGCGTGAGATAGTAATTGGGTCTTTGGCTGCTTTGGTGTGAAATGGATTAACAAACCGAAACAAGCAATAAAAATTGAGTTCAAGCATCTTGTGTTCAAGGACGATTACGATACTGGTATAAGATACCATTATTCCTTCTGGTATATTTTTAATCAATTTTATATAAGAGGTATATTTTTGTTCAAACTTCAAATAATTATTTTTTCTCTCGACAGAGCATACATTATCTTTTTCCCTTTCGTTTTTTGTTGCCCCAGAACATGGGAGATTAAGGAGAAGATCAGTACAAGTGGTGAAATAATAACTCCTTCCCCTGGTGATTCAATTGCAAAACAAAGTGTTCAAGAACATAGCAAGAGTGCAACAAGCTATGTTGGGGAAGAAACTGCTAATGTTAATGATGTTATTGTGAAAACATGGAAAGATGGAATGGAATATGCAGGGAAAATAGTTAAAATATTAAAGCAAAATGCAATAGTGTTGGCATGGGATCTGCACAAGTATGACACCATATACGAGACCACATCATTTTATGCAAATGTTAATGAGAATATTGGGTCTTCCCAGCAGGAGCAAAAGCGACGGGAAAGGTTATTGAATAAGTCGTCGCAGAAGCTTTTAATATCCTTATTTTGCGAAGAAAATAAACATCAATCGTTCCAAAGGGAAATGTAACTGCTATTTTATTGATTATCTATATTGATTTCATTTTGCATTTGATACAAGTTTTTTCCTTTGATCTTTGCGTGGGTGCATAAATATTGGTGGTGCATGGCATAGATACAATCCTATAAAATTCATATATTTATTTTTTGGTTTAATTTTTTCAATATGATCACTAAATTTATTCTGCAGTATAGACATTTGAAATAATTCGCGCATGGCGCGGGTACGTATACTAGTATACATAAAAAGAGAGACAAAAATTAGACCTTCCCCTTAGAGAAGAGAACGGCGCATCTCCTACACCCAAAAAAAAAAAAACTAAAAACAACAAATCCTCCCATTCCTAAAAAGCTGCAACCTACAATTTTCAATCTCTAATGAGCATCCACAGAGATAAGAACTAAAAATATAGAGGATCTCTCATTTCTCCATAAGCACAAAAGAATGACAAAAACAGAGGTAACAAAAACAGATCGGGAAAGGATCAAAAATAGAGAATAAAGCAAAAATTAGAGCAATTTGTTTTCTAGAAAAAACGGATGTACTATTCTTCTTTTTCTAATACTGAACTTAGCTTCTTCTTCCTTTCTCAAACAAAAAAAATGCAGCAATTGAGACCTACAGCAAAAACAATAACCAAAACCCATGAACTAAGTTTCATCCTCTAGCAAATAGCCTCAAAACCAGCCACTTCTTTAAAAGTTTCGGTCAAGCATAGAGGTGAGCCGAGTTCGATTCGAAGGCCGAGGTTGCCAGTGAGGCCGTCTGAGGTGGCGAGTCGTTGATGCTTCCGGGTCGAAATGTGGATGTAAATCCATTTCGTTATTGGAAGGGCAGAATTACCATGATACTGTGAACAAGTATGTATTTTTTATTGGTTCTTATTGTGAATCATAACAAATGTTTGTTTGTTTGTTTATTTATATCTATGCTTGTTGTGCCCTTGCGTTTAATATGAATTTAGAGAGTATAAGATGTAAATATGATTTGCAGAAATTGATGTTCTTCTTAATACATGAATGACTGGGAATAGTGTCGTGACCATGAGTAGTTTACTGTTTTGATTGAGTGTAAAACATTTTTAATCCTAAGTAATTTAGGAAAAAAATGATTTTTCTAATGATTTGTTGATATTTGTTGCATTTAATAGTTAAAAACATCAACATTATGTTATTATAATTGTAGTGGATCATGATGTTGGTTGTTACGATAGTGATAAACTATAGCACTGTAATTAGTCAATTTTATACCTTTTGTTTGGAAAATCTTGAAGGAGATATAACCAAGATCCAACTAAGATGTAGAATTAGGGAATGTAAAAGATTATCTTTTGTTTCTTATACATGCAATGAGCCGTCACCAATATTGTACTGAATTGTTGTAGACGGTCGAGAGAATTAGCCGTTGTCTACTTTATTATTAATAATGTGAGATTAATATTATACATCGCGACTATTGGTACGACTCCGGTGGCATAGTCGTGATACATAATATACATTCGGGTTTGCATTTTATGCTACCCGACTACAGCATCAAACAATAATTAAAATCAACACGTTGTAAATTGCGGGTGCGTTTCATGTGGCGCATTTGCAACGTGTCCAAAAACGACAAGTGCACGCCATTGTAGCTTATTTCAGAATAATCCATAAATATTAAAAGCAGCTAAAAAGTAAAAGGCTAAAATTCACAATAGGTTTAAATATATGTAAATAATCAGATAATTAGGCAGAATATCAATAGTTAAGGGACTGTGCTAGAACCACAGAATTCGGGAGTTCCTAACATCTTCTCCTGGGTTAACAGAATTCCTTACCCGAATTTCTGGTTCGCAGACACTTTTAAACAAAGTCAAAAATTCCTCGATTTGGGATTTTAATAAATAAATGGTGTCCCGGGACACCGTAAAAAATATGGGTGGTGACTCTAAAATCAATAAAATAATCCCAAAATCGAATAATGACACTTTAATTGAAAAACTCCCTAATCCACCCTTACCGGAGGAAAAAAGAGGTGTGACAGTGGTATTCAGGGAGGGTGAGAGGTAAAAATGAGGTAGGCATTTTAGTTGACAAGGACCTGAGAGAGCTAATGGTTGAGGTAAAGAGGGTGAATGACAGGTTGATGGCCATTAAGATAGTCGTGGGGAGGTATTCTCTTAATGTAAATAGTGCCACGCGCCTTAGGTGGGTTTGGATGAGGAGGTCAAAAGACTATGCTGGGAAGATTTGGATGGGTTGGTGCGGGGTATTCCGCCCACCGAGAAGCTTATTACAAGAGGTGATTTTAACGGCCACATAAGGAGGTCGCCTGGGGGATATGATGGTGTGCATGGTGGTTTCGTGTTTTGAGATAGGAACGGTGGAGGTACTTCGTTGCTGGAGTACGCTAAGGCTCCTGAGCTTGTAATTGCTAACTCGTGTTTCTCGAAGAAGGCGGAGCACCTGATAACTTTTCGGAGTACGGTGGCCAAGACCCAGATTGACTATCTGCTTCTCCGGAAATATGATAGAGGTCTATGCATGGATTGCAAGGTCATCCCGAGTGAGAATCTTACGACCCAACATATTCTTTTGATAATGGATTTGGAGATCAGGTGGACGAGGAAGAGGAGGGCTATGTCTGGTATTCCTAGGGTCAGGTGGGGTGCATTGACTAAGGGTAAGGCCCAGGAGTTGGGGCAGAAGCTGCTGACTCTGCGGGCCTGAAGGAGTTGCGGGGACGCGAGCTGTATGTGGTCAATGAAAGCAGATGTATTAGAGAGGCGGCGAGAGAGGTGTTAGGGGTCTCAAAGGGATTTTCTGGTGGCCATAAAGGGGACTGGTAGGGGAGCGAAGAGGTCCAAGGTAAGGTAGAAGCAAAGACAGTGGCGTATTTGTAGCTAGTCGAGAGTATAGACGAGGGTCAGAAGAGTGCAAACAGGGAGGGGTACAATAAGGCAAGGAGAGAGGCAAAGTTGGCAGTTACTGCAGCCAAGACCGCGTCGTTTAGCCGTTTATACGAAGAACTTGGGGTTAAAGGCGGTTATAAGAAGTTGTACAGGCTAGCAAAGGTGAGAGAGCAGAAGGCTCGAGATATGGACCAGTGAGATGCATAAAAGACGAGGAAGGAAGAGTGTTAGTGGAGGGGGAACAAATTAGGCAGAGATGGCCGGCGTACTTCCATAAACTCTTGAACGAGGAAGGAGATAGGGGTATCGCGTTTGGGAAGTTGGAGTACTCGGAGCGTCAGCGAGATTTTGGATACTGTAGACGCATATGAGTAGGGGAGGTGGTAGAGGCTATGCGTAGGATGCGTAGGGGTAGAGCGACTGGACCAGACGAGATCCCGGTGAAATTCTGTAAGAGTGTGGGCAAGGAGGGTTTGGAATGGCTTGCTAGGTTGTTTAACGTCATTTTTAGGACAAAGAAAATATCCGAAGAGTGGAGGTGGATCACGATAATCCCGTTATACAAATATAAGGGGGATGTCCAAAACTGCAACAACTATAGAGGTATCAAGTTGTTAAGCCATACGATGAAAGTGTGGGAGAGGGTGATTGAAGGGAGATTGAAGAGGTGTGTGTTAATTTCTGAGAACCAGTTTGGTTTCATGCCGGGGCGGTCGACTAATTAGGCCATTCACATTGTGAGGAGATTGGTGGAGCGGTATACAACGGTGATGAAGGATTTGCATATGGTGTTCTTTGACCTGGAGAAAGCATATGACAAAGTACCGAGAGAGGTTCTTTGGAGATTCTTAGAGGTTGGAGGTGTGCCTGTAGCATATATCAGAGTGATTCAGGACATGTATGATGAGGCTAAGACACGAGTGAGGACAGTAGGAGGAGACTCTGATTACTTTTCAGTTGAGATGGGGTTGCATCAGAGATCAGCACTTAGCCCCTTTTTTTTCCCTGGTGATGGATTCTTTGATGCATCACATTCAAGGGGAGGTGCCTTGGTGCTTTCTATTTGCGGATGACATAGTGCCGATTGATGAGACGCGAGGTGGCGTTAACGAGAGGCTGGAGGTGTGGAGACATACTTTAAAGTCGAAGGGTTTCAAGTTAAGCAGGAACAAGACAAAATACTTGGAGTGCAAGTTCAGTGGTGTTACCTAGGAGGCGGACGAGGATGTGAGACTCGATACAAAAGTCATTCCCAAGAGAGAGAGTTTCAAAAATTTGGGATCCATAATTTAGAAGGATGTGGAGATATATGAGGATGTTACTCACCGTATTGGAGCAGGATGGGTGAAGTTGAGGCTTGATTCCGGTGTCTTGTGTGATAAGAATGTTAGATTGAAACTTAAGGGTAAGTTCTACAAGGTAGTGGTCAGACCGACTATGTTGTATGGGGCAGAGTGTTGGCTAGTCAAGAAGTCTCATGTCCAACAAATGAATGTAGCGGAAATGAGGATATTGAGATGGATGTGTGTGCATACTAGATTGGATCGAATTATGAATGAAGTTATTCGGTACAAGGTGGGACTGGCCCGTATGGAGGCTAATATGCGTGAGGCAAGGTTGAGATGGTTTGGGCATGTTAAGAGGAGAAGCACATGTTCCCCAGTCAGGAAATGTTAGAGGTTGGCCTTGGGAGGTGAGAGGAGGGGCAGAGGTAGACCTAATAAGACTTGTGGTGAAGTGATCAGGTGGGACATGTCGCAGCTTGAGCTGACCGAGGACATGACCCTAGATAGAAGGGTTTGGAGGTGTAAGATTAGGGTGGTAGGTTAGTAGGTAGTCGCGCGTTTCTCTTTGTCTTCCCTAGTTCGTTGGTATTAGTGCTAGTTTCCTTCTTTTCCTTAGTTTTCTATAGTCGCGTGTCCTGTTCTGTTACTACTTACCTTCGGTAATTCCGTAGTAGCTAGCAGTACTTTACCATATTCTCGTATGCTGCCTCGGACCTTTTGCCTGAATAGACTATCTTGCTATTGTTTGTTATTGGTACCTCTTTCATATTCTTTGTTGTTACCTGTGATTTAATTTTCTAACGATTTGTCTTGCTATCACTTGTTATCAGGGCTCCCTTCACTTTCTCTAGCCGAGGGTCATTTCGGAAACAGTCTCTCTACCCTTCCAGGGTAGGGGTAAGGCTGCGTACATCCTACCCTCCCCAGACCTCACATGGTGGGAATATACTGGGTAGTAGTTGTTGTTGTTGTATCTTATTCTTTACCGATTTTAGAAAGGGTTGTACAAGTTGTGCGAAGCAATTTGTAATTCAATATTTTGAACCTTGTAAGCATGAAGGTTACATTTTGCTGCAAGATCCATTCCAAGATTTCTGTGAAGCTTTAGGTGTTGAATATGATGGTTGGGACAGACATGACATCCATAATAAACTTGAATTTTCTCCAACAGGAAATGTTTTTGTCAGTTCTTTAATCACAAAAAGGGTGAATAGACATAACTTTTGTTTAGCTCGAGTTAATCTTATGAGAAACCTTATTTTATTCTATTTCAAATGGTACTCCATTAGATCTATATTACTCACATAATGATTTTGGATAATCTTTAACTGTGTGCAAACGACTGCCAAATGAACCATATATATGAAATAGGAAAGAGAGGCCAAGGAAAATGACCAGACATGAAACATGTCACACTTTTGTAGTATGTCACATTGAAAGCTTTAAAAAAGGCATCTTAGTAGGACTTGATTGTTCAATTTTTGTTAAAGTTTTCTTTGGTGCTATACATTTTTGTACATATTTTTCCATCTTCCAATTGTTGTAAATGTTAAGAAAATAAACATATATCCTACTGTGATGAAGAAGGTTCGTATAAGGGATGGCTTGTTAATGTGGTGGAATAGGATTTTAAGCTTTAATAGTGTTGAAGAAAGGGCGAGTGCGAAACGTAGCAAGGCTGGAAGTATGGACTTAGCCAAACTTTTTGAAGCACCCGTTAGATCATTAATGTGCTGTTGAAGGTAGATTTATAGTTATGTCTTTCTTTTCTTTATGGATCTTTCAATGGTGTTATTTGTCATGGTTAAGAGGAAATGGGTGCAGTTTATATTATGTGTCTCATAGTAAATAGGTTCAGCTTCTCTCTCTATCTCTCTACATCCATCTACATCCGTAGGTTGGTCTAAATATCTACCTTATATTTCCGGCATTGATGAACTAACATTTCAATTGTTTTTCAGGCACAAGAATTGAAGTCCATAATTTTATATGTTTTTTCCTAATTTCATTAATGTGTAACATTTTGTAAAATAGTTAGCTTACATATGTTATTTAGCATTTTTCAAAATATATTATTATTTTTATCTGTTTATCAAGAGTTGACTTTTTGAAGTTAGATTCTTAGAAGCTGCTAAACAAACAGTACTCTATTTATCAGGAGATGAGACATGTAATTTTCAAGTAACTGATGTCTTTTTCTCCGTCAATCCAGTTTAGTGATATTAGTGTACAACGCCCTAATAGTTCATATTTTTGTGAGATGTACATCAGATCTTTGTTTCACGTCTTATACTTGTAGCAATCTAGTAATTTAATTCATCTTTTTTCTACAACAAAAAGAGACAATAGGAGATTTCTTACTTCACTATCATACACTTGTCCTCTTATCAAATCAAGAATGTTTCTTGAAAATAGTGCATAAGCTTTGAGTTGATTTGATGGCTCTCTATGAGGAACTATTGACGTTCTAAACATGTTGTTTCTGTGGAGGTTAAATTTTTTATGCATCTTCTTAATTTGATCCACCCAATGACCCTAATTCATGCTATATCCAGATATTCAAAACTTTGGCAGTCACCAAATCATATCATTGTATCCAAGTATAATGCGCCTTATAAATCGGAATACCATCTCAAGCTCACTACAATTTCACACATAGAAATTGTATAACTATATTATAGTATGCAACAATTGATTTATAACTTTGTAATGAGTTGCTAGATGGAAATGGTTTGAAAACAAGTCGCATGAGACTTGAGGCAGGTGAGATTTTATTTTCGCGTTGCAAAGGAAGAGAGGGAAGAAGGTATTTTTATGGTCCTTATAATTGTTCTTGCTAATTTCTCATATTGTCCCATTTTTAGTGATTACCATTGCAATATTAGAAGTAAGATATTTTTTTTGTTTCTGTAGCACAACACAATGTTGGAATTTTATCACATATATTTTTAAGGAGCAAGAGGAAATAAGGTATTGTTGTTCCGGTGCTATGACTTCCGGGAACATATTTAGCATTATTTGCTTGATACGTTAAATATTCATGTCGCGTCCCCTTTTTTATTCCTCCTTTCGGATCGGTCAGGGTTCTTGACATTATTGGGACAACTCGTTTCCTTTTGGGAAAGAGGTAGGCAAGGAATCGAAGAGTCGCCACCTAACAAATTAATGTGTGTTAGGGCACCTACTAAGGGTTTATTTACAAACATATATTTGGATAACCAGAGATATGGTAAGGGCTTGAATTACTCTAAGGGGAAGGTGTTAGGCACCCTATGAGTCCATAATTGTGGTTCCCGGCCAAACAACTTTGTGAATTTAAGCAAGTAACATATAGGCAATTAAAGTTTAAACAAACAAGGTTTTGAGAGAATTCGCAGTCTAAGCACATATGTGAAAGTACACTTGAAAAGATTAAAGTTTGAAGAGGGTTTTTGAAAGAGTTACAATTTAAACACATATACAAAGGATAGGGGAGGTCCTAGGTTATTTATCCTATAGGATCACATCAGTACAATGCCCGGTAATCACTCATCAGAAGAGGGGCTACACGTGGCATCATCTTGTAGCAATATACTCCCCACGGCGTAATGAAAGCCGTTTTCTCAGTCTTCTTCGTCCATCCATATCTGGTGGTAACCAACAAAACAATCTACGAACGACTGAAGTTTCATGCTTGGCGCAATTGTCAATCAGGATGTGTATGTTTGGAAGAGGAAAATCATCCTTCGAACTGGCCCAGTTGAGATCCCGGTAGTCGACACAAACCCTGACCTTTCTATCCTGCACTGGCACGATGTTGGCTAACCATGTTGGATACTCAACTACCCTGAAAACTTTGGCATTGATCTGCTTGGTAACTTCCTCCTTGATTTTCAAACTCATATCCGGCTTGAATTTTCTAAGCTTTTGCTTTACTGGCGGGCACATTAGATTGGTCGGCAATTTGTGAGCCACAATGGGTGTACTCAGACCAGTCATGTCATCGTACGACCAGGCAAATATATCTTCATACTCTTTCAAGAACTGCGTATATTCCTCTTTCTCTGATGGTGACAAATGAATGCTAATGCAAGTTTCTTTGAAAATTTCTGAATCTCCCAAGTTGACGACCTTAGTCTCGTCCAGGTTGGACTTAGATTTGTTCTCAAAATTCTAAACCTCCTTAACAATTTTATTAGGTATGCTATCATCCTCTTCTTCTGAATCACTATCCTTTTGTTGCGTTGTTTCGTTGCATGTCACAGTCATTGGTTCATCAAGACAAGTAATAGTAATGATGTATGGATAAAGTAATGGAGAAAAAAATGAAAACAATAAATATTGATTCATAAAAACATAAAAGTTCTTTTGATAAATTGAGTAAATGTTTTTAGAACATTGAAGATCTTATTATAGAAATGAAAATGCGAAAAGGAAATCATTTAGCAAATGAAAGAAATAAACAATGCTTGTTCAGCGTTGCTACCCCGGGACTCGTCGGGCTCTGGATGTTCTGACAGTCCAGTTCTTAAGGGATGACCCTTTGCATTTGCTTTTGCCTTTGGGAGGACTAGGAGGAGGAGAAAGCGGAGGTCCCCTGGATCTTATATAATATGATGATGATGCCAGAATGCACGAACCAACCTTTGGGGAAGGGAATAATAAAAAAGAAAGAAAACAAAGACAAAAGGTAGCCAAGTCAGTGAGGATTATGAAAAAGTATTACAGTAATTGAACACATAGTGCGAGAATATAAAAGTGTGTCCTAACTTGGGAACCTCGTTGTGCCTGAGGTTGCCCTAGCAACAAATTGATTTGGAGAACTTAAATGCAGAAATGCCTCATTTCATTAAATGTAAACAGACGAATCCAAAACGACATTAAAATAATAAGCAGGAAATAAAGTCACTAATGGCCATTGGCCTTATTACATCAATAAAGCGAAAAAGGAAATCCTATCCTACTTGGTCCCAGATGGACCTTCCCCAGATTCGGCATCCTTGATTCCATCGAACAAGTTTCCCAGCTCGCGAAGTCCTAGCAGTAGATATGCTCTGGCCAGATGTCCACCTTCAATCCCCTCAGCTTTATGACAGTCTTCGACTCTTTTGATGATCTTACCTTCCAGCTCGACTATGCCTCTCT
This sequence comes from Nicotiana rustica, assembly GCA_005239535.1. Taxonomy (NCBI): domain Eukaryota; kingdom Viridiplantae; phylum Streptophyta; class Magnoliopsida; order Solanales; family Solanaceae; genus Nicotiana; species Nicotiana rustica. Next base: position 120,320 of record ML444481.1, read on the forward strand.
CCAAGTATTCCAGCTTCTTGTTTGAATGGACGGCCATATCTTTCCATTCTTCAATCAATCTCTTGTTGGTTTCATGTATCTCACGATGCTCACTTTCACACTTATGAACCCTCTTGCGCAACTGATTGTACTTGACCTGAGCCTCGGCACTCTCATCTATGATTCTGTGACCTCGGCCGGTACCTGGCCTTATTAACCCATCCAAGTCGTCGTCTAACCATCCTGAGTAGAAATGTGTGCAGCCTGCGTGATACCTATCTGGTTTAATTGTGTTCCTTTCCATTATGATCTTGCAATTCCACATATGTTGGGCTTGGCACTTGTGGGGTATATCATCATCTTGGAAGTCAGCTCGGAAATGGCTCATCTTGTCGACCCTTGGTACAATTTGCTTTTTGCCTACTTGTCTCATAACCCGGAGAGGAACGTAAGGATATATTCCTCTTAACCCAATTAGCATCAGGTGTGGTGCGTCCCTAGACCTGACGATGAATTCGTCCGTCAAAAACCACTCGAACATCCACTGTACCTGCTCCTCAGTCATATTATCAAAGAACTCTACCCATTCCCTGGCAGTCTGGGGCTGAGCAAACCTGTCGGGAAGATATGTCATTCGCTTGGGATGATGGAAAGTGATATGATCGTTCTAGGCCCTTCGCAGAAACTCTTGTTAGTACTGACCCTTTTGGAGATGTTCTAAGAGCCTGAGTTGTAGTAACAAGTTGCAACCCTCGAAGTGTTTAGCCCCTCTCTGACAACGTTCTAGAGCTCGGTAAATGTTTGTTGTGATCATTGGGACAATGCTGAAAGTTTGCCCGTCAATTCCCTTCATCAAAGTCTTGGTTACCGTAGCTAACCTAGTGTGGATCCTTTCTTTCTTTGTTGGAAACACGATCAACCCCAGGAAGCAAGCAATGAAGACAAATACCCTACGGGGAATATGTCCCAAAGATGTAATGGCAAATTCGTCATGGTAAATACGGTATAATTTGCTGTGGCCGTACCTTTCATATAAATACTCAAAAGGGATATATGACTTCTTTAAGCACTCTAACTCAGCATTCTTCTTCAGACCCATCATTTTCAAAAAGCTTTTGCCCGTGCGGTTTTCAGGCACTAATAATCCAGGGGTTTCCCAGACTAACCCATTTAGTCCTCAAATTTCCTCTAGCAACGGTGTCATCTCAATGCCCCCAAAACGAAAGACAGCTCTTTCGCTATCCTAAAATAAGGTAGCAGCCTCGATCAACATGTTGTTGGGTTGAATGTCTAGGAGATATGGTAAGTTACCCAGGTATTTCTGGACAAGTTTCTTATCACTAGAGTGAAGATCCTCCCACTAGCTCGAAAGCTTTGGGTGAATATTGCTAACCATGCCGAATCTAGGGACTTCGTGCCTCATATTTCTGCAAGATAAACATAGTTAGGCCCTTACCCCCACAAGTAAGGGCAATATTCTTAAATAGGATCCTAAGACATGATATCTAGATGAGTATCAGAACATGCGAAGAGATGAAAACTTATTTTTTATAAACTCAGCAGCGGGCCCTAATCAGTTTGCCTACTGATTTTTAGACCTGTTAAACATTAAGCAACGTGCACAAAGAGACAGATTTCCAATTTAAAAAATTTAATCACCTAAGGCTTGCCTATGCGTGGGACAATGTATAATAGTTACCAGAATTAAGAAAATTGTTGTAAATTGTGATACCTAAACATGCTGTCCTAGGTGTTGCAAATATACCAGATTATTGCCAGTTGTTTTAGAGATAGAGTAAGACTGTTTTATGCCTCTTTTCATGCATCAGTAGTTAAACTAGGTGAAATTAGGCGAGCGTGAATGAAATCCTAAAACATGATATCTAATGCAAAAAGGGATGCAGAATGATGCACATGCAGAATTCCTAAAGCAGGATTTGTATAGGATTTCAGAATATGGAAGGTTTACATAGAGCATGATTTCTACATACTCAAAATTACAACATTATTAGACAGGGTCATATGAGTGATAGTTTGCATTAATGTGCTTACCCTATCACAGAATTTCTAAGTGATAACAGTAATGTCAAATGAGATGCTCAGAACAGTATACATGAGACCTAGGAATCATGGTATCCAATGCATGAGATGCTTTGCACATATGAGTCCTAGAAATGAGTTTTATTGCGCATATAAGGAATGTAAACCTAAGAACATGGTTTCTACCCTTTGATGGTTATAACATATATAGCTACCTCTTTCCCTTTACACTATCCATCCCCAATGTTGTTTACAATAAATTATTATAGACCATTATTGTATGAATTACATAAATAGATAAGCAAATATGAAGTTATACTATAGGGAGCCTACCAATAGGCCCAGATTTCCAGAATTCCCAATGCCAAATTTTGTTTCACATCCTTTCATATAATCCGGGTGTGTCAGAGTTCCCTAAGGGCCTCAAGGGACCCCGGGCAGTGCTCACACCCAGATTTCATAACCATAGTTGAGGAAGTGCAGTGTGGAAGGGCCAGGTCTAATATATTAGAGTTCATAGGGATCTCATAGGGATCCCTAAGAAGTCACACATCAGAGGGGCAGAACCTAAGGTTCTAAGAGTAGAGTGAGAGTGCTTGACATAGTTTTGAGAATATTGAGTATGAAAACAGTTCGAAAAAAAGACTGGTTTGAAATGAGTTTTGCAAAATAGAACCAAATAGGATTTCATTCAGTGAAAACAGTTTGAGAGAAGTAGGGCAATCAGAACAAACATCATACCAATCTCAGGGTCAAACAGGTTCAACATCACACCAAGAACAAGAATTAAAACAAATCCAGCAATCACAAGCAGGGAGATGAGGGATTGAGGACAAGTATAAAGCATATAGAGGTAGGAACACAATAGGCAGAGTTACTGTCGCTCCCCCTTTTTAACTCCTCCTTTCAGATCGGTCAGGGTTTTGAAATTATTGGGACAACTCGTTTCCTTTTGGGAAGGGGTATGCAAGGATTCAAAGAGTCACCACCTAACGATTTAAGGTGCGTTAGGGCACCTACTAAGGGTCATTTACAGAAATTGATTTAGATAACCAGAGATAGGGTAAGGGCTTGAGATTACCCCAAGGGGAAGGTGTTAGTCACCCCTTAGAGTCCACAAATGTAGTTCCTGCCCAAACAACTTTGTGAATTTTAAGCAAGTAGCAGATAGGCAATTACAATTTAAACAAGTAAAGGGTATTGAAAGATTCGCAGTCTAAGCACACATGTGTTACAAAAGTTTTGAAAAGATTTGATGTCTAAGTTGGGTTTTTGAAAGAGTTATAATCTAAACATGCATTTAAAGGATAAGGGAGGTCCTAGGTTATTTATCTTATAGGATCACATCACTACAATACCCGATAATCACTCCTCAAAGAAGGGCTACATGTGGTATTAGCGCATCGATCATCATATCCATATCTACCCTTCCCACCCCTTCGCGGTTATTAAAGCGAGTGTTGGCCAGCGATCTCTATTGCAGCTGTTACCCGTCCCTTTCTAATAGCCCTGGGGGAGTTTAAGACCTCTACCTATAAGGCAGTTCTAGACAGACCCTCAGGTTTAAAGGAAATATACTAAGGCGACAAGTAAGAAACATATAAGACTTCAGTAAATGAGGAATAAGAAAGGACAAATAAAGGCTCAGTTTTACCCCCACAAGTAATGCATGTACACAACACAACTCAAACACAAATAAGGGCAGTATTTTAATAAGGTCCTAAGACATGGTGTCTAGGTGAGCATCAGAATACAACAGATATGCGGATTTTTTTTATAACTTAGAAATGGGCCCTAATCATTTTGCCTACTGATTTTAAGACCTTTTAAGAATTAGGCAGTATGCATAAGGGACAGATTCCCAGTTTTAACAATTTAATCACCTAAAAGGCTTGCCTAGGCGTGGGACACTGTATACTAATTATTAGAATGAAGACAAAAAACTGTTGTAAATTGAGTTACCTAAACATGTTGTTCTAGGTGTTGCAAATGAAACACATGATTATTGCCAGTTGTTTAGAAATAGAGTAAACTATTTTATGCCTTTTCATGCATCAATAGTTAAACTAGGTGTAATTGAGCGAGTATTAGATCCTAAGACATGATATCTAATATGCACACATAGAGATGCAAAGTGATTTGTATGCAGAATTTTTTAGGCAGGATTTCTAAACGCATAATAGTTATTACATTAGGCATGGTTACAAAATATTCGAAGGTGACAGTTTGTTTTAGTGTTTTTTATCCTAGAAAAGGATTTCTAAGTGCATAGCATGATTATAGCATGATGAGACATGATTGCGTGAATAATGATTCATATTAATATATTTATCCTAACACAGGGTTTCTAAGTGATATAACAGTAATATCAAAATGATATGCTGAAATAGTATTCCTAAGAAACATGATATCAAATTCATGATTTGCACACATTGGTCCTAAACATGAGTTCTATTGCGCAAATAGGAAATGTAAACCTAAGGACATGATTTCTACCCTTTGGCATGCATAGTTACCCTTCCCTTTTCACTATCCTTCCCCAATAGTTGTTTACAAATAAATTATTACAGACCATTACATGAAATACATAAATGAATAAGAAAATAAGAAGTTACACTATAGGGAGCCTACCAATTGGCCCAGATTTCTAGAATTTCTCAATGCCAACAGTGTTTCACACCCTTTTATATAATCGGGGTGTGTCAGAGTTCCCTAAGGAACTCAAGGAATCCCCGGCAGTGCTCGCACCCAGATTTTAATAACCATAGTTGAGTAAGTGTAGTTTGGAAGAGCCATCTCTAATGTATCAGAGTTCAGAGGGATCTCATAGGGATCCCAAAGCAGTCACACATTATAGGGGCAGAACCTAGATTTCTAAAAGTATAGTGAGAGTGCTTGACATAGGTTTTGAAAAAGGTTGAGTATGAAAACAACTTTTTAAAATAAACTTGTTTGAAATAAGTTTTGCAGGACAATAGAAGAGTTTACTTAGTAAAAACATTTTGGAAAAAGAGGGAAGGGTAATGGGAACAACAACATACCAATCTCAGAACCAAAATAGCACTCCTAGAATCAAGAGACAGGAACTAAAACAAGTTCAGCAATGACAAGCAAGGAGATGAGGGGTTGGGGACAAGTACAGAGCATGTAAGTATAGGCACACATATTCAGAATAAAAAGACATCTTAAGGAGTTGTAGGTACAACATGTATTTTAGGACTAGAGGAAAACTAAATAGCATAGATTGTTGTATGACATGACTCAGAGAAGACACAAGTGAAGCACAATCGTATTGAAGTATGCTAAGGGATAATAAACATGCTGAGTCTAGGGAGGGGTACATTGAGAATCATGGTAATGAGACAGTAAAGTAGGCATGCAAATTATAGGGTGAACAACAAAACCATAAGAAAAAGCATATTAGAAACAAGATGAATTGAAGTACCAAAAGAAACATATAGTTTTTGAAGATTATATTAAACTTAGGACATACCAGTATAGGAGATAATAAGCACAGAATGGAGAGTAAGAAGGTAGAATACTCAGCCTTGGCTTGCAGCCGGCTGATAATAACAAGTAACTAGAAAGAAAAGCAAGAGAGAGTATGTGTGTCTGTAAGAGAGAATCTTGAACAGTGTTTGTTCCTTTCTTGCTTAGTGAAAGAGCATGTGTATATATAGTTTTGAAATAGGCAGCAATAAAGTAATATTCCATAGTCAAGTAGTAATTAAGGAATCATAATCAATCAACACAAAAATTAGTTTAAGTGCTTCTCCTAATTAAGGGGTTAAATTTCAAACGGTAATAAACATGTAATCAATGAGGTAATTTCAGCATAGTAAAAGTAAGAGACATGTGATCAATAAGGAAAGATACCATATGCGGCACATAAGGAAATAAATTTCAGCATAGCAAAAGTATAAGTCATGTAATAGAGGTTAAGTTCAGAATATTCGAATTAAGGAAGGACTTAGGAATCAGTTTAACAGCCTGGTTCGACAGTAGAATAAGGTAAGAAAATACCTTAAGGGTTAAAATCAGTAAAGGATATCACAAAACATCAGTGAAGCATCCATCACAGAGATTCAGAGATTCAAAATAGCAAACAACACGAATTTAGGAGAAATTAACACAAATTAGGTAAAATCAGAAACCCTAATCACACAAAATTAGGGATTCACACAGGACATAGAAAATAATTAAAGGACTCGGCAGAATAAACATGGTATAATCGACAGAGCAAGAGCCAAAACCCTAATAATCACAGTAGCAAGAATCTTGTAGGAAAATAGTAAAAATCGGAGGGACTAATAGAACAAGCACAGTATGAGCGGAAAAACAAAAAAATCAGCAGGTCTAATAAGCAAACAATAGGGTATAATCATAGAGACTTGAGAAGCTCATGAGAATCAAACACATGCGCAGAATAATCGAACGTATCACACTTTAGGATATAGGATTAAAACCGAAAACCTAGGGTTCTTTATCAAAATAAATCAGACCAAAAGGGAAAAGGTTTAAATAAAGATAAACATGATGAAAATCATATGATAATGCTAGAAATCATAAAGGAAAGCTATTTTCAAAAGGGTTTCAAGAACCCTAGTTTGGTAGACGAAGAATCATTTTAGGAAAAATGAAAAATCTTTAAAGAAAACATTAAAATAACTCATAACATGTACATATCTGTTACATATCTAGAAAATTGAGAGTTTACAAGTTAGGGTTTCAAAGAAAGAACCCATAGAGAAGGAGAAATAACTCAAATTCGCCGGTTTTAACCGAAAAATGGTAAAATCTTACTCGGACGGTTATGGATGGCCAAAATAAATGTCATGAGATCATAGGAGGTGAGTGATCCGCCTCTGGTTCACTTGAGGGCTTCAAGGCAGTGACACACGCTCAAGGAGGGAGCCATGAGGCTAGGGTGGTGAAGCCACCATAGATTCCGGCAAGGCAACAGCCGGAGAAGGGGCTAGGTTTAGCAGAGAGAGTCGAGGAGATGAGAGAGTTGAGACGGCGGACGGTGAGGGGGAAATGAGAATGTCACAACCCAAAACCTATGGGTTGTGATGGTGCCGGACACCACCGTCGGGCAAGCCAACCCCTTAATCAGTTGAAATACCTTCCTGTTTAATATTTTGAAATCGTGCCTTTCTTACATTTTATAATTAAGTAATTTAAATTTCTCGTAAATCAAATATGGTAGTAAATCATCTTTAATATAATAAAAGAAATACCAACACATCCCTAGAACCCGGTGACACAAGTCCATGAGCAATTTCTAAGAATTTAAATAATTATATAACGCTTGTCCGAGGAACATATTGGACAAAGGCAATAAAAACAAAATGTAAATACATAGGTGGGGGATTCTGTCAGCTGCGGAACGCCTCCGGATGAATGCAACCCATATAAGTCTCCAAATCAATCACTGTACTATAAAGGTACATGTGCAACAAGATGCACAACAAGTGTACGATGAGTACATATACATATATATACCCAGTGAGTATCCCGTCTAATCTCGAAGAAGTAGTGACGAGAGGTTGAATTGACACTCACTAAGGTCCAATAGTAGAATATAACAAGATAAAATAGAAACGGTAAGCATATATGATAATGTACAACAAATACGTGTAAGGCACAGAAATCCAAGTAAAAGCCCGAAAGTAAATAACAATTTCCACTTTCTTTTCCCCCAAATATCGGTCAAATCAATGTCCATGAGTACCAAATAGTCATACGCACACAGGAATAGACAACCGACCGGAATCGTAAAGGAAATATATAAACACTGAATAGTCGTAAAGCTTCCCCCGCTCGCGAATCATACCTGCGACTCGAGTGCTGATACATTTATATACAATTATCATAAAGCTTCCCTCGATCGCAAATCATACATGCGACTCGAGTGCTGACACATTTATACCAATTATCATAAAGCTTCCCTCGATCGCGAATCATACCTGCAACTCGAGTGCTGACACATTTATACCAATTATCATAAAGCTTCCCTCGATCGCGAATCATAATGCGACTCGAGTGCTCACATATTTATACCAATTATCATAAAGCTTCCCTCGATCACGAATCATACCTGCGACTCGAGTGCTGACTCTCGTATATACATATATATACACTGAATTTACCAATAAGCTCAATAGAGGTTATACTTGGAACACGGATTAATTCACTATAGATTTAGAGACAACTTTCCACTAATTTAAGGCTAATTCAAAGACAATAAGTAAATTCAAAGTATGCATAAGGATACATATAAGGCACGTAAAGCATGCTTGTGATCCCTAATACTACCCGACATGGCATGGTAGTCGCTACGTACGTACTCTCATCACTTTGTACGCACGTAGCCCCCAAAATAATTACACACAACATATAGAACACCTATGGGGACAATTCTCTCTTACAAGGTTAGAAAGGAGACTCACCTTGTGTCAAATCTACCTCTCATACCAAGAACACGTCCGCACTTCCGACACTATACCCGAGGACTTGTAACTGGAGTAGGAAAAATTCCTATGATATTTTTTGGAAATGATTGCACCGTATTCCGTTAGAATCACCAAATCCCACATTACTATTGTGCTAATAAATCGTATTGGTCGAAGAAATTGTAGCGTTAGAAGTGAAGATTTCACTTTTGGTTGTAGAAACTTGTATGAAATTTATAAGAATTCACGTGCAAAGGAATTGTTTGCTTGAACTCTTGAATTGTGGCGTGAATCTCCACTGCCTAACAATTTAAGGCAAGATCTTTATTTTGCATTTGATAAGTTTTTGGTCTTTAAATGATATGACTAAGTCATATACTACTAAAATGGTCTTTAAATGTAAATGGTATGACTAAGCCATACACCACTGAAATGTGCCACATTTTCAATCATAGATAAGAGTCACAATTTGGACAAGAATTTTGTTGCCACGTGGAAATTGGGGGTGGAGATTATTAATCTTTACCCACTTATTAGTTAATCGGGTAATATTTCGTTACCCGGTAATTAATTCATTACCCGCATAATTTAAAATTTATCACAAATTACTTAAAATACTACTCACTTTTAATATACCTTACTATAATGGTCATGTGGTATCTTATATGGTACTAGTCCACAAATACCGGGTATTTTAGCTCGGGCCGTATTTTATTCCAATATGTCAAACCTCGACGAAACTCATTTTTTTCGATCTGCTTACCCTCTCACATTCACAAATTTACTTATCCCATGTTTGAAATAGCGTGATACTTATAAATTAAAAATAAATCTCATTTAGGGAAGCGGGGTCCGATAACGCAAAACGACCGGTCGGGTCGTTACAGAGAAGGGGGAAGGGTAGTCATAGGGTTTATTTTAGGAAGGGGGAATCTAGACCGTTGATCCATTTTGATCAACGATCGAGATTAAATCCGAATTGGGCCGGGTAGTTTAGGAGTTGGGCTTGGGGTCTGTTGGGTTAATTTAATTGGGTTAGGACCAGGCCAATTTAGGCTATAATTGAAAAAAAAGGGGCTAGCTGTTAAATACCTAATTCAATTAGATAAAACAATTTATAAAATAGCTAATAATTGTATAAAATAAAATTGCTGCTTAGAAAAATTAAAGTGATTACTTAGTATTTACAGAATGACTAATTCATGGGTCAAAATAGTATAAAATATATGATTGGGTTATAATTGCAAAGTTATTGCAATTATGGGCAAAGAGTGCCAATTTGGCTAATTCTAAAATAATTTGGTCTTAATAGGACCCTAAATAATAAATTAAATCAGGAAATGCTTTTGAAATCATTTGTAATGCAATTTTGAAATTAATTATTGGAAATAAAATGTTGGATAAATTAAAACAAATTAATAAGAATAAGGGAAAATTACGAAAAAAATACCAATTGATATGAAAACATCCTTTTGAAGGTAGATATGCAATTTTATAAATATTGTGGAAAATATTGGGTATCAGCAACTGCCCCTCTTTACCCGGGAAGGATGAAAGAGTTATCGGGTAAAGATATGATGGCCAATTTTTATCGAGCGAAACGATTCGAGAGAGATTTAGGCTGCACCCTTTTTCTGAGCTGCCTACATATCCTTGGTTTTACAGGAATCAGGCCGTATGTAGTTCCAGACCCATCGGCGAAGTATATTGATGGAGCTATCACAAGAATGGACGCAACATACAGGACTGGACGAATGAATGGTTTATGAGAATAGTTAGGAGAACTGGAGCGGGACCGCTCCTGCTAGGATAACCGTCGCTTGCCGGGTTACCTACAAATAAAAGCAATACAAGAGCATATTGTGCGTAAATTTAAACATGATGCCAGTTCCCGTTGGACTATGAATGTTGTCTTCGGACGGTTAAGGATGACGTCTTCAGACCATGACGTCCTGGGCCATGAGTTGTTTGATGAAGGATTCGCAGGCCATGAAATGATTTTCTCGGGCCATGAATTATGTGCCTCCGAACGATGACGCCTTTGAATAATGATATGCAAAATTGAGAGAGATCCTCAGGCCATGACATGATGTTCTCGGGTCACGAGAATGGTGCCTCCGAACGATGATGTCTTTGGACAGGTTGGCGATATTTCAGCCCATGAAATGCAATAATATGATGCTGACAAGACAGATCTAAGTCTTGTGAGTTGAAGGGCAGAGCTTATCCCGAAAAAAAAGCGAAGTAAGCAATGCCTGAGAGACATCGCTTAGTCTCGATGAAAAAGTAAATTGGAGGCAGAGCTTAGCCTCATGCAGGATGAAGGCAGATATTATCCTTATGCAAAAGGAAGGAAGAAAGGTAGCCTTATGCAAGTGGAAGGAAGAAAGGTAGCCTTACGCAAGCGGAAGGCAAAAAGTTAGCCTAATGCAAAGGAAGATATAAATTTAGCCTTATGCATATGGAGGTAGAGCTTAACCTCATGCAAAATGGAGACAGAGCTTAGTCTCATGCAAAGGGAAGGTAGAAAGGTAGCCTTATGCAGAGGAAGGCAGAAAGTTATCCTTATGCGAAGGAAGGCAGAAAGTTAGCCTTATGCAGATGGAGGTAGAGCTTAACCTCATGAAAAATGGAGACATAGCTTAGCCTCATGCAAAAGGGTTGGGAGAAAGGTAGCCTTATGCAAAGGAAGGCAGAAAGTTAGCCTTATGCAAAATTAAATGATAAATGATAGTAGAATTTCTTAGCTGGTAGTAGATTGCGGTATTGTGATTGTTGTTGTGACTACGGAGCATTGTTTGTTTGCGCTAATAGGAAATGTCGGCAAGTGGGACGACTTTGAGAATCGTATTTTTAAACAATGTTCGTCCTTTGGGTGGACAGTAAATCTTGACCTTTTGCAATCTTTGTGCCTGCATCCAAAGAAAAATAGCGAGTTCTGTAAATGGGGAAGGTTGGTTCGTATCCCCGCTGGCTTTGCTTGACTTGTGCACTTGGTCTGATGATCCTGTTCATATCATCGGGGTAGCGTTTGCTAAACAGAGCTGTTTTCAAGAATAAGTATGCATGATTTTGTAAAGATATAGTACAAACATATATTTTAAATTAATTTAGATGAACCGACGACTGTGAGGATCCTCCTCAAAATTCATGCTACGGAATTTTGAGGGTCCTCCTCTAAATTCTGCCCCGGTTTGATGGGTTGGCGCTTTTGACTGTTGCAGGTGCGGCGATCAGCTGAACCTGCTTCAGAATTTTCAAAATTCTGCACTAGTTTCCAATTGCAGGGAAAAATGGAATTTTAATTTAATTGTGACCGAAGCCATAGGGCTGCCTACGTATCCCCTCAAAAACGAGAATCAGGTCAAGCGTAGTTGAATTTACATTATTGATGGAAGCATAAAGTATTACACATAATAGCGTTTGACAGAATCTGAATTGATTGGCTTGGCCAGACTTCTCTGTCCATTTCTGCAAGTACAAGAGCTCCTCCTGTCAATACTTGGTGAACCATATACGAACCTTTCCAATTGGGAGAGAATTTACCTTTGGCTTTATCTTGATGTGGAAAGATATTCTTCAACACCAGCTGCCCTGGTGCGAACTGTCTTGGCTTGACTCTCTTATTGAAGGCTCTAGACATTCTATTTTGGTAAAGCTGTCTGTGACATACTGCATTCATTCTTTTCCCATCTATGAGGGATAGTTGCTCATAACGGCTCTTTCCCCACTCTGCATCGCTGAGCTCAGCTTCTTGTATGATTCTTAAGGAAGGAATCTCAACTTCGGCAGGAATGACAACTTCTGTAACATAAACCAGCATGTAAGAGGTTGCCCGGTTGACATGCAGACTGTGGTGTGGTATCCCAGTAAGGCAACTGATAGCTTCTCATGCCACTGCTTGTGCTATTCTATCATCTTCCTCAATATCTTCTTGATGTTCATGTTGGCGTCTTTTACAACTTTATTCATCTGAGGTCTGTAGGCTGTGGAATCTTGTGTCTGATATTGAAAGTCTCGCACATAGCTTGCATCAGGTCACTGTTGAGATTGGAACCATTATCGGTGATGATTGATTCTGGAACTCCGAACCAACAAACAATGCGGTCACGGACAAAGTCTGCCACGACTTCCTTAGTCACTTCTATGTAAGATGCATCTTCGACCCATTTAGTGAAATAATCAATTGCTACCAAGATAAAGCTGTGTCTGTTGGAGGCGGTAGGCTCGATTGGTCCAATGATGTCCATTCCTCAGGTGGCGAATGGCCAAGGTGTGCTTGTTGCATTGAGCTCGTTTGGAGGTACCTTTATCGTATCTGCATGTATCTGACATCGGTAGCATTTCTGGACATACTGGATGTAGTCTGTTTCCATAGTCATCCAAAAATAACCGGCCTTGAGTATCTTCTTAGCCAAGACAAAACCGTTCATGTGTGGGCCACAGGTCCCAGCATGTATCTCTTCAAGTAATTTGGAGACTTCCTTTGTATCGACACATCTCAATAATCCCAAATCGGGAGTCCTCCTGTACTTGATGCCTCCACTGTAAAAGAAATTGTTGGACAATCTCCGAAGCATGCATTTTTGAGTGTGATTTGCAAGCTCTGGGTATTCTCCCTTTGACAAATACTCCTTGATGTCGTGGGACCATGGCTTTCCGTCTGCTTCTTCTTCAACATTGCCACAGTAGACCGGATGGCTATGGATCTTCACTGGAATAGGGTCAATGAAGTTCTTATCTGGATGTTGTATCATGGATGATAGAGTGGCCAACGCATCGACGAACTCATTCTGAATTCTGGGGACGTACCGAAATTCTATCTTCGTGAACCTCTTTCTCAATTCCTGCACATGGTGCAGATACGACAATATCTTGGAATTCTTAGTAGCCCATTCTCCTTGTACTTACTGTATTAGCAAATCTGAGTCACCGATCACTATCAGCTCCTGAACATTCATATCAATGGCCATGTTGAGCCCTAATATGCAGGCTTCATATTACGCCATATTATTGGTGCAGGGGATTATGAGATTAGCAGATATCGAATAATGCTAACCAGTTTTCGATATCAGGACAACTCCAATGCCGACTCCTTTGAAATTCGCCGCTCCATCGAAGAACATGCTCCAACCGTCATAGGATTCTGCAATGTCTTCTCATATGAATGATACCTCGTCATCGGGAAAATAAGTTTTCAGGGGTTCATATTCTCCATCCACGGGATTCTCAGCAAGATGGTCTACCAATGCTTGTCCCTTGACCGCTTTCTAAGTCACATAGACAATGTCGAATTCACTCAACAGGATTTTCCACTTGGGCAACTTACCAGTGGGTATGGGTTTATGAAAGATATATTTCAAGGGATCCATCCTTGATATGAGATACGTTGTGCAGGCACAAAAGTAGTGCCTCAGCTTCTGGCTACCCAGGTTAGAGCACAATAGGTATGTTCCAATAGAGAGAACCGTGCCTCGTGGAGTGAACATTTTGCTCAGATAATACATGGCATGCTCTTTTCTTCCTGTTTCGTCGTGCTGCCCCAGAACGCAATCGAAAGCTCCATCTAATACTACGAGGTAGAGTAGAAAAGGTCTACTTGGATCAGGTGGTACAAAGAATGGCGGTGTTGACAAGTACTCCTTAATTCCGTCAAAGGCCTTTTGACAATCCTCGGTCCATTTGGTCACAACATCTTTCTTCAACATCTTGAAGATTGATTCACATATGACTATGGATTGATCTATGAACCGGCTGATGTAGTTAAGGCGGCCTAGGAAACTTATCACATCTTTTTTGTTCCTTGGCGGTGGTAACTCTTGGATATTTTTTACCCTTGACGGATCAAGTTCTATCCCTCGACGGCTGACAATGAACCCGAGTAATTTCCCCGCAGGAACCCCAAATGCACACTTTGCGGGGTTTAGTTTTAGATTATATTTCCGCAACCTATTGAAGAACATCCTCAGATCTTCTATGTGGTCGGTAGCTATTTTGGACTTCATAATTACATCATCCACATATACCTAGATCTCTTTATGTATCATATCGTGGAAGATAGTGGTTATAGCTCTCACATAGGTGGCCCCAACATTCATTAGGCCGAATGACATTATCTTGTAGCAGTAAACTCCCCATGGCGTAATGAAAGTCGTTTTCTCAGCATCTTCCTCATCCATCAAATCTGATGGTAACCAACGATGCAATCCCTGAACGAATGAAGTTCATGGTTGGCGCAATTGTCAATAAGGATGTGTATGTTTGGTAATGGAAAATCATCTTTCGGACTGAACCGATTGAGATCCTGGTAGTCGACACAGACTCTAACCTTCCCGTCCTTATTGGGTACCGGCACGATGTTGGCTAATCATGTCAGATACTTAACTACCTTGAGAACCTTGGCGCTGATTTGCTTGGTAACTACTTCCTTGATTTTCAAGCTCATGTCAGGATTGAACTTTCTGAGCTTCTATTTTACCGGCGGGCACATTGGATTGGTTGGTAATTTGTGAGCAACAATGGATGTACTCAGACCAGTCATGTCATCGTACGACAATGCAAATATGTCCTCATACACTTTCAAGAATTCTATGTATTCATTCTTCTCTGACAACGACAAATGGATGCTGATACGCGTTTCCTTGACATTCTATGAATCCCCCAGGTTGACAACCTCAGTCTCATCCAGGTTGGACTTAGGTCTGTTCTCAAAATCTTCGACTTCTCTGACAATTTCAATAGGTATATCATCCCCTTATTCTGAATCGGTGTCCTTTTGTTGCGCTGCCTCGTTGCATCTCACAGTCATTGGTTCATCAAGATAAGTAATAGTAATGCTGTATAGATAAAGTAATGAGAGAAAATTATAATAATATACTGATTCAAAACATAAAAGTGCTTTTAATAAATTGAATAAACGTTTTTAGAACATTGAAGCTTATTGCAGATATGGAAATGCGAAAAGGAAATCATTTAGCAAATGAAAAAAATAAATGATGCTTGTTCAGCCTTGCTACCCCGGGACTCGTCGGGCCATGGCTATTATGATAGTCCAACTCTTAAGAGATTCTCCCTTTCTCACGACCTGGATGGAAGGGCCTTCCTCCCCCTCCTCCTAAAAAATGACGTTACAGTCCATATCATCCTTCTCCAGGAATAGATTCTTCAATGTTACCAGTGCTTCTTCTTCCTCTGACCCCCATATAACATCAGATTGCTGAAAGGTCTGCTCCAGATGTGGTATTGGCTGCTCCAATGGGTAAGGACCGCGCCAGGGTGGCGACCAGTTCTTGAACTCTTCCCAAGTGTATTTGTATCCTAGCCCGAAAGTGGTGCCATGGCATTTGAGTTGTATCGGTTTGGAGATCCCTTGGAGATTCTTGTCGAGTCCTTTGTCTGGCTCGTACCCACTCCAATTTTTGTATACTCTCAATTTTGTTGTCCCACCATTTGTCTTTATCCACTGCGTTGACCCGTTCAATGTGATGGTAGGTTTCTCCACCTAGTCTTCTTCTTCCTTTAACCACCGGAATTGTCGGGCGACTATAGATAGGATTGCTTTCGTCTCCGTGAATGATTACTTCTTGATGGTTCCACTCAAATTTCACTGCCTGATGCAGCATTGATTCCACGACCCCAGCGGCATGTATCCATGGTCGTCCTAATAGTAGGTTGTAGGATGCCGATATGTCTATCACTTGAAAATCAACTTCGAACCACGTAGGCCGCATTTGCAAACAAAGGCTGATTTCGCCGATGGTGGACCTCTGCGAACCGTCGAAAGCTTTTACATTCATCGACCCCTCTCTTATTTTGTACAACCCTTTGCCCAATTTCTTGAGCGTTGTCAATGGACGGATACTGAGACTGGATCCTCCGTCGATCAGGATCCTGGTGATGAAGTAGTCCTCACATTGCATAGTGATGTGCAGGGATTTGTTATGACCTATCCCTTCAGGCGGCAGCTCGTCCTCATGAAAAGTAATATTATGACTCTCCAGTACTTGACCCACCATATTGGCCATTTCCCCACTGGTGATGTTCTTTGGCACGTATGCTTCATTCAGTACTTTCATCAAAGCATTTCTGTGTCTCCGAATTTTGCAGCTATGATAGAATGGATATCTGATCTGGGGTTTTATTCAATTGAACGATGACCGAGTATTCTTTGGCATGCTCCTTCCTCCAAAGGTCGTTTTGGCCTATATTAATGATAGGTGTCTGTTAGAAGCCTGTTTGCTCTATTCTGCCAGTTGTTCAGGTGTATAGATTCTGCCAGTCCTTGTCATTCCCTATGCAGCAATAGCTTTTTCGATCTTGACCTTGACATTTTATCTTGCCTCGGCTACATAATCCCATGGTATAGCATTAGTGTAGAAAGGTGGCGTGGTTGACATCGCCACTGTCATTGGTGCAGCTATCTTTACTTCAAACGGAACATGTGTCTTAGCAGGTGGCATAACCGCAACCTCAAATGGTGAAGGCGCATTTGCAGGTGGCATAACTTCGACCTTAGACGGCGCAGACGCCTTTGCATGTGGTGCTGCTTTAAACTCAAAAGGTACTGACGCCGCTACCTCAGCATCTCCCGATGAATGAATCTGGACTATGATAGGATTAAGAGTGACTGCTGGCTTCTTTGGGTCATCACCTTCTATTGTCAACCCAATTGACTCCTCCGGGTCCCAATCTTCCTCTACCTCGATCATATTGATGCCTCAACCCTTATGGTCTGGGAGCGGATTGTTGCGGACATTGGGAGTAGATTCCTTAGCTAGAATGACCTTATTGTCGATCAGAGACTGTATCTTATCTTTCAGGGAGCGACATTCATCAATTGTGTGTTCTTTCATGCCAGAATGGTATGCACAAGTCTTATTTGGATTAACCCATTGAGAGGGTTTCTCAGGGGTTACAACAGGGATAAGAGTGACATAACCAATAGTTTTCAGTCTTCCGTATAGTTGGTCAATGGGCTCAGTGGTAGCAGTGTATTGTTTAGGAGGCCTACGGTCAAAATTGGGCTGTGGTCTCGGGAAATTTTAGCGATCAGGGGGTGATTGGTAGTGGGATGGTTGAGAGTTGTAGGTATGTTAGACAAGATCTAGTTGGGAATATCTGGGGGAAGTAGGCTAATAATTAGGTGGGGGAGATGGCTGATATGTTTGTGGAGGTGCTGACTGGTATGTGGGCGAGGGTGCTTGGTATGTTGGTGCTGGTTGGTATGTGAGTGGGGGCGTTTGGTATGTTTGGTAATTCAATGGGGATTTAGTTCTCTGTGTAATCATTACGGCTCCCACATCGCTTTTCTTGGACATACTGCCAGATTGCAGGGCATTGTTTGTAGCCTGCAATGCTTCAAAATTGGTAACCATTCCGCTTTTAATTCCTTCTTCAATTCTTTCACCCAACTTGATAATATACGAGAATTTTTTATTCTCAATCACTATCAACCGCTCATAGTATAGTGGATCCTGGGCTCGGACAAAGAACTTATTCATTTGTTCTTTGTCTAAGGCGGGCCTGACCTTAGCAGCTTCAGATCTCCAGCGAGTAGCATACTTGAGAAAAGTTTTTGTAGGCTTGTTATTAAGATTTTGAATGTAGAACACATCCGGCGCATTCTCTGTATTAAACCTGAACCGGTTCATGAAGTCTGACGCCAAGCTCACCCAATTTGACCATTTCCTGGGGTCTTGGCTGATGTACCAAGACAGAGCATCCCCTTTAAATCTCCTCATGAATAACTTCATGCGAATCTTTTCATCCTTTCCTACTCCAACCAGTTTATCATAGTAGGTCCTCAGATGGACCCTCGGATCACCTGTACCATCGAACATATCGAACTTAGGAGGTTTGTACCCCTCGGTCAGTTCGACATCAGGCTGTATGTAGAGGTCTTCATAGTTCAGCCCTTCAACTCATTTGCTTCCCTCGACATCTTGAGCCCAGCTGGTCAGCTTCTTAAGTTCTTCAGCCAAATTCTTGATAAGCAAATCCTTTTCACTAGACTCAGGTGTGTGTGAGATGGGTTGGATGGAGTGCGACAGAGTCTCCACGTAGTTGGGGTTCTTGTGATGGCCTGACGCCTGGGTGTAAAGGTGGTCATTTGTGGAGTTTTGTGGCTTGGGGATGAGTAGTGGGGTATTTCTTGGAGTGTGGAAAGCATTGTATTATGGTGAAAGAGTTTCATTCTTTGGTGGAGTGGTGTGGTGATGAGTTGCGGGGTGATTCTATTTGTGTGAGGTGTTTTGAGGAGGTATGTGATTTTTGGTTTTAGGATGGTTGACATCTGGCACACTGAGTGTGAAGGATAAGTTTGCCAAATTCCGGACCTGCTCAAGCTTCCTTTGGGACTTCACCAACCTTTGTTCTAGCTGTGACATAGCCTCGTTCTGAACATGAATACCCTGGCCGTCAACTTTCTCTACCCGTTCAACTAGTGTTGTGTTTCTCAAATCTTCCATTTTTCCTTTGCCTTTACTTTTGCCTTTGGGAGGACTAGGAGGAGGAGAGGGTGGTGGGCCCCTGGATCTTGTGTAGTATGATGATGATGCCAGAGTGCACGAACCAACCTTTGGGGAGAGGAATAATAAAAAGGAAAGAAAACAAAAACAAAAGGTAGCCAAGTCAGTGAGGATTATGAAAGAATGTTGCAGTATTTAAACACACAGTGTGAGAATGTAAAACGTGTCCTAATTTGGGGAACCACGTTGTGCCCGAGGTAGGCGTAGCGATAAATTAATTTGGAGAACTTAAATGCCAAAATGCCTCATTTCATTAATGTAAAAACAGACGAATCCAAAACGATACTAAGTAATAAGCAAGAAATAAAGTCACTAATGGGCATTGGTCTTATCACATTGATAAAGCGAAAGAAGAAATCCTATCCTACTTGGTCTTAGAAGGACCTTCCCCAGACTTGGCATCCTTGATTCCATCGAACAGGTTCCCCAGCTCGTGAAGTCCTCGCAATAGATATGCTCTGGCCAGATGTCCACCTTCATTTCCCTCAGTCTTTTGACAGTCTACAACTCTTTTGATGATCTTACCCTCCAATTCGATTATGCCTCGCTCCAAGTATTCCAGCTTCCTGTTGGAACAGACGGCCATGTCTTTCCATTCTTCAGTCAATCTTTTATTCGTTTCATGTATCTCACAATGCTCATTCTCTCATTAATGGACCCTCATGCCTAGATGATTATACTTGACCTGAGCCTTGACCCTCTCATCTATAATTCTGTGGCCTCGGCTGAACCCTGGCCTGATTAAACCATCACAGTTGTCTTCTAGATAACCTGAGTAGAAAGGTGCACAACCTACGTGATATATGTCTGGTTCGATCGTGTCCTTTTCCATTATGATCTTACAGTTCCAAATGTGTTGAGCTTGGCACTTGTGAGGAATATCATCATCCTGAAAGTCGGCTCGGAAATGGCTCATCTTGTCGACCCTTGGTATATTTTGCTTTCTGCCTGCTTGTCTCATAGCCTGGAGAGGAACGTAAGGATATATTCCTCTTAGTCCGATTAGCACCAAGTGTGGTGCATCCCTAGATCTGACAATGAAGTCACCTGTTGGAAACAACTCGAACATCCACTGTACCTACTCCTCATTTAGATTATCAAAGAACTCTACCCATTCTTTGGCAGTTTCAGGTTGAGCAAATCGGTCGGGAATGTATGGCATTCACTTTGGGTGATGGAAAGCGATGTGATCGTTCCATGCCCTTCGTAGAAATTATTGTTAGTACTGACCCTTTTGGAGATGCTCTAAGAGCCATAGTTGTAGTAACAGATTGCAGCCTTCGAAGTGCTTAGCCCCTCTTTGACAGTGTTCCAAGGCTCAATAAATGTCCGAGATGATCATAGGGACAATGCTGAAAGTCTGCCCGCCAATTCCCCTCCATCAAAGTCTTGGTTACCATAGCTAACCTAGGGTGGATCCTTTCTTTATTTGTTGGAAACACGATCAACCCCAGGAAGCAAACAATGAAGACAAATACCCTATGGTGAATATGTCCCGAAGATGTTATGGCGAATTCGTCATGGTAGGTACGGTATGACTTGATGTGGCCACACCTTTCATACAAGTACTCAAAAGGGATGTTCGACTTCTTCAGACACTCTAACTCTGCATTCTTCTTTAGACCCATCATTTTCAGGAAACCTTTGTCTGTGCGGTTTCCAGGAACTAACAACCCAGAGGTTTCCCAGACTAACCCCGCCAGTCCTCCTATTTCCTCTAGCAATAGTGTCATCCCAATGTCCCCAAAACAAAAGACAACTCTTTCTCTATCCCAGAATAAGGTAGAAGCCTCGATCAACATGTTGTTGGGTTGAATGTCTAGGAGAGATGGCCAATTACCCAAGTGTTTCTTGACAAGTTTCTTATCACTAGAGTGAAGGTCCTCCCACCAGTTCAAGAGCTTTGGGTGAATGTTGCTAACCATGCTGAATATAGGGACTTCGTGCCTCATATTTCTGCAAGATAAACATGATTAGGCCCATACCCCCACCTGACTCGACTATTTAACATTTATGATTAGCATACAAGCATTCAGTCCTCAAAATAAATGCACAGAACGTGATGATGTCCGTTGGGATTATGAAAACCCAGTGGACTTTGGACAAGTATTTCTTAAAGGTTATTATGTGGAAAACACATTAACCTTGATAGGATTGACCATGGTGCAAGAAATAGTGTAATGGAGTAAGATTTCTATGGGGTATTAGACGGGTATCCTTGAGCGGACACCACAAGGGGGAAGGCACGAAACCGTCGACTGCACCGCTGATCGACTAGTTTTACCGCAAATAAGCCTTTCCGAATTTAGGGGTGATAAAAATAGAAAGGGCGCAACCACTCATCAAGCGTTGCTATAGGATTTGTTTTGGCACAAGTGGAGTATGATGTTGAGCATGATTATGCAATAAATAAGAAGTAAAGGCATGTAGTAATGTATTTGCACGTTGTGAAAGCAGTAATTAAAATAATTATAATTTAAAAAGCGATTACAAAAAGGGAAACAAGGAAACATGTTAGTTTTGTCTTTGAGGAAAATTAAATGCTTGAAGGAAATATAAAGTTAAGTGCACATAAGGGGAAAGGGAAGCGGTATAAATTCACAAAGTGGTTTGAAATGGTATAAGCCTAAAATCCCCAGCAGAGTCGCCATGTTGTCGCGCCCCCTTTTTAACTCCTCCTTTCGGATCGGTCAGGGTTTTGACATTATTGGGACAACTCGTTTCCTCTTGGGAAGGAGGTATGTAAGGATTTGAAGAGCCGCCACCTAATGAATTAAGGTGTGTTAGGGCACCTACTAAGGGTCATTTACAGACATTGATTGGATAACCAGGGACAGGGTAAGGGCTTGCGATTACCCTAAGGGGAAGGTGTTAGGCACCCCTTAGAGTCCACAAATGTGGTTCCCGGCCTAACAACTTTGTGAATTTTAAGAAAGTACCAGATATGCAATTAAAATTTAAACAAGTAAAGGGTTTTAAACGATTTGCAGTCTAAGCACACATGTGTTACAAAAGTTTTGAAAAGATTTGATGTCTAAGTAGGGTTTTTGAAAGAGTTATAATCTAAACATGCATATAAAGGATAAGGGATGTCCTAGGTTATTTATCCTATAGGATCACATAAGTACAATACCCGGCAATCACTCCTCAAAGAGGGGCTACACGTGGTATTAGCGCACCGGTCATCATATCCATATCTACCCTTCCCACCCCTTAGCGGTTATTAAAGCGAGTGTTTGTCAACGATCTCTATTGCGTGCTATTACCCGTCCCTTTCTAATAGCCCTGGGGGAGTTTAGTACCTCTATTTATAAGGCAGTTCTAGACAGACCCTCAGGTTTAAAGGAAAAATACTAAGGCGACAAGTAAGAAACATATAGGACTTCAGTAAATGAGGAACAAGAAAGGATAAATAAAGGCTCAATTTTACCCCCACAAGTAATGTATGTAAACAACACGACTCAAACACAAATTAGGGAAGTATTTTAATAAGGTCCTAAGACATGGTGTCTAGGTGAACATCAGAATACATCAGATATGCGAATTTGTTTTTATAACTCAAAACATGCCCTAATCGGTTTGCCTACTGATTTTAAGAATTGTTAAGCATTAGGCAATATGCATAAGGGACAGATTCCCAGTTTTAACAATTTAATCACCTAAGGCTTGCCTAGGCGTGGTACAATATATGCTAATTATTATAATGAAGAAAAAACTTTTGTAAATTGAGTTACGTAAACATGCTGTTCTAGGTGTTGCAAATGAAACATAGGATTATTGCAAGTTGTTTAGAAATAGAGTAAACTGTTTTATGCCTTTTCATGTATCAATAGTTAAACTAGGTGTAATTGAGCGAGTATGAGATCCTAAGACATGATATCTAATATGCACACATAGAGATGCAAAGCGATTTGTATGCAGAATTTCCTAGGCAGGATTTCTAAACGCTTAATAGTTATAGCATTAGGCTTGGTTTCAGAATATTCGAAGGTGACAGTTTATTTTAGTGTTGTTTATCCTAGAACATGATTTCTAAGTGCATAGCATGATTATAGCATGATGAGACATGATTGCGTGAATAATGATTCATATTAATATATTTATCCTAACACAGGATTTCTAAGTGATATAGCTATAATATCAAAAAGATATGCTGAAACAGTATTCCTAAGAAACATGATATCTAATGCATGTTTTGCACACATTGGTCCTAAACATGATTTCTATTGCGCAAATAGGAAATGTAAACCTAAGGACATGATTTCTACCCTTTGGCATGCATAGTTACCCTTCCCTTTTCACTATCCATCCCCAATAGTTGTTTACAAATAAATTATTACAGACCATTGCATGAAATACATAAATGAATAAGAAAATAAGAAGTTACACTATAGGGAGACTACCAATAGGCCCAGATCTCCAGAATTACTCAATGCCAATAGTGTTTCACAACCCCTTATATAATCCAGGTGTATAAGAGTTCCCTAAGGACCTCAAAGGATCCCGGACAATGCTCACACCCAGATTTTAATAACCATAGTTGTGTAAGTGCATTGTGGAAGAGCCAACTCTAATGTATCAGAGTTCAGAGGGATCTCATAGGGATCCCAAAGCAATCACACATTCGAGGGGCAGAACCTAGATTTCTAAGAGTATAGTGAGAGTGCTTGACATAGTTTTTGAAAAAGGTTGAGTATGAAAACAACTTTTGAAAATAGACTTGTTTGAAATAAGTTTTGCAGGACAATAAAAGAGTTTACTTAGTAAAAACAGTTTGGAAAAAGAGGGCAGGGTAATGGGAACAACAACATACCAATCTTAGAACCAAAACAACACACATAGAATCAAGAGACAGGAACTAAAACAAGTTCAACAATCACAAGAAAGGAGATGCGGGGTTGGGGACAAGTACAAAGCATGTAAGTATAGGCACACTGATTCAGAATCAAAAGACATCTTAAGGAGTTGTAGGTACATCATGTATTTTAGGACTAGAGGGAAACTAAATAGCACAGATTGTTCTATGCCTAGACTCAAAGAAGACACAAGTGAAGCAAAATCGTATTGAAGTATCCTAAGGGATAATAAACATGCTGAGTCTAGGGAGGGGTACATTGAGAATCATGATAATGAGACAATATAGTAGGCATGCTAATTACAACAAAACCATAAGCAAACGCATATTAGAAACAAGATGAATTGAAGTACCAAAAGAAACATATTATTTTTGAAGCTTAAATTAAACTTAGGACATACCAGCATAGGAGATAATAAGCACAAAATGGAGAGTAAGAAGGTAGAATACTCAGCCTTGGCTTGCAGCCGGCTGATAATAACAAGTAACTAGAAAGAAAAGCAGGAGAGAGTATGTGTGTGTGTAAGAGAGAATCTTGAACAGTGCATGTTCCTCTTTTGCTTAGTGAAAGAGCATGTGTATATATAGTTTTGAAATAGGCAGCAATAAGGTAAGAGTCCAAAGTCAAGTAGTAATTAAGGAATCAGAATATTCAGCATAGTAAAAGTATAAGGCATGTAATAGAGGTTACGTTCAGAATATTTCAATTAAGGAAGGACTTAGGAATCAGTTTAACAACTTGGTTCGACCATAGAATAAGGTAAGAAAATACCTTAAGGGTTAAAATTAGTAAAGGATCACAAAAAATCAGTGAAAGATCTATCATAGAGATTCAAAGATTCAAAATAGCAAATAACACAGATTTAGTAGAAATTATAATAAATTAGGCAAAATCAGAAACCCTAATCACACAAAATTAGGGATTCACACAGGACATAGCAAATAATTAAAGGACTCGGCAGAATAAACATGTATAATCGACATAACAAGAGCCAAAACCCTAATAATCACAGTATCAAGAATCTTGTAGGAAAATAGTAGCAATTGGAGGGACTAATAGAACAAGCACAATATGAGCGAAAAAACAAAAAAATCAGTAGGTCTAATTAGCAAACAATAGGGTAAAATCATAGAGACTTGAGAAGCTCATGAGAATCAAACACATGCACAGATTAATCAACCGTATCACACTTTAGGATATAGGATCGAAACCGAAAACCTAGGGTTCTTTAGCAAAATAAATCAGACCAAAAGGGAAAATGTTTAAATAAAGATAAACATGATGAAAATCATATGATAATGATAGAAATCAGAAAGGAAATCTATTTTTAAAAGGGTTTCAAGAACCTTAGTTTGGTAGACTAAGAATCGTTTTAGGGAAAATGAAAAATCTTTGAAGCAAACATTAAAATAACTCATAACAGGTACAAATCTGTTACAGATCAAGAAAAATTGAGAGTTTAAAAGTTAGGGTTTCAAAGAGAGAACCCAGAGAGAAGGAGAAATAACCCATAATCGTCGGTTTTAACCGAAAATGGTAAGATATTACCCGGACGACCATGGATGACCGGAAAAATGGAACGAGATCATAGGAGGTGAGTGAGCCGCCTCTGGTTCACTTGAGGGCTTCAAGGCAGTGACACACGCTCAAGGAGGGAGCCATGAGGCTGGGGTGGTGAAGCCACCATAGATTCCAGCAAGGCGACGACCGGAGAAGGGGCTAGGTTTAGCAGAGGGAGTCGAGGAGATGAAAGAGTTGAGACGGCGGAGGGTGAGGGGGAAATGAGAAGAGGGAAAGGGTAGTCATAGGGTTTATTTTAGGAAGGGGGAATCTAGACCGTTGATCAATTTTGATCAACGATCGAGATTAAATCCGGATTGGGCCGGGTAGTTTAGGAATCGGGCTTGGGGTCTGTTGGGTTAACTTAATTGGGTTAGGACCAGGCCAATTTAGGCTATAATTGAAAGAAAAAGGGGCTAGCTGTTAAATACCTAATTAAATTAGATAAAACACTTTATAAAATAGCTAATAATCGTATAAAATGAAATTGATTCTTAGAAAATAAGGTAAAGTGATTACTTAGTATTTAAAATACAGAATGACAAATTATTGGGTCAAAATAGTATAAAACATATGATTAGGTCATAATTGCAAAGTTACTGCAATTATGGACAAAGAGTGCCAATTTGACTAATTATGAAATAATTTTTTCTTATTAGGACCCAAAATAATAAATTAAATCAGGGAATGCTTTTGAAATCATTTGTAATGCAATTTTGACAATTAATTATTGGAAATAAAATGTTGGATAAATTAAAACAAATTAATAAGAATATGGGAAAATTACAGAAAAATACCAATTGCTATGAAAGCATCCTTTTGAAGGTATATATGAAATTTTAAAAATATTGTGAAAACAATTGGGTATCAATAGTTACACATAAGTTCAGGATCAAAGAAATTCTCAGGGATTTTGGGGGGCGGGGGTTAAGGATGTATTTAAGACTTACACAGAGCCTAGTGATCACATAAAAGTTTTACCACAAAGAGGTACATACCAGGAATCAAAGAAACATAAGTGAAGCAAAATCACATTAAGGTATGCTAAGGGGATACCACTTCATGAACATGCAGAGTCTAGGGGAGGGGGAACATTGAGAATCATGCTAATAAAGCAGTAAACTAGACATGCTAATTGTAGGTTGAACAACAAAACTGAAATTATTATTTTTGAAACTTAAACTGAAATTAGGACATACCAGTATAGGACATAACAAACACACAATGAATAGTAAGAGAGTATGATAATCAGCCTTGGCTTGCAGCCGACTGATAATAGCAAGTAACTAGAAGGAGAGCAGAAGAGAGTATTTATGTGTAAGAGAGAGTTTTGAATAGTGTGTCCTCATCTTTGTGCTAATGAAGGAGTAGGGTATATATAGTTTTGAAATAGGCAGAAAATAAGGAAACAAATAATAGTTCAGCAGTAACTATAAAAGTAAACATCAATTAGAATCAAATTAATGTAAGAACTCCCTTTAATTAAGGAGTCATACTCAAACGGTAATATGCAGTGGCAAAATAAGGTAAAGGAATCATGTAAAACATAAGGAAGTAGTACAAGTATAGGTATATCACATGTAAGTAAGGCCAAGTTCAGAGTTTTTATTTAGGAAAATATGTATATTAATTTTGACAGCAAAATCATTCATAGAAATAAGGCAAGCAATAACTTAAACTCCGGAAATCAGTAAGGAAACCCTCGAGTGAGGTCATAATTGTAGGAAATTAGTATCAATCAAAGGAGAATATCACACATGAGCGGGATAATTAAGCTACCAACAAGGGGAAACTGGAAATCAACATCCTAATTACGGAAAATTCTCGAGAATCAGTAGAAAATATCGTGCAAGATCAATGAAGTATTAATCATACAAATTGAAAAGATAGCACTAATTTATCACAACATTATGAGAATAAGCATGTAATAGACAAGAATTAGAACCATAAGAAGACTAGTACCACATAAAAGTTAGGGTTTCATATAGAACACAATCTAAATCACAACATAGACATGATATATGTAGAAGTAATCGAACCCAGAAACCCTAATAGGCAAACATGGGGTATAATCACATAAATCAGGGGTTCACATAGAGCATGGCCTAAAACAATAGAATAAATGTAACATAGGGTGGAGAAGTGATGATTCAGAGACATTGATGAACAAACAATAGAGTAGAACCACATAATAAGGAGGAATAATAGCAGCCAAAAGTCCTATGTCACGACCCCAAATCCTAACAGGTCGTGATGGCACCTATCGTGGAACTAGGCTAGCCAACCGTAACATTACTACCCATTTGTTCTATTATAATATTTCAAAAATCAATAATAAGCAGCAAACAGAGTATAAAATAATTTCTTTAAGTCTTTACGCCCCAATAATAATCTAACAGTCTAAACAATTCTCCCAAGACTGGAGTCAACCGATCACGAGCATCTAAGAAATAAAATAACTCTGCTAATGTCTTAAAAATGTCTATGAAATAGATACGAACACTAATAAAGGAAGGTAAATGGAGAAGTTGCGGACGCTGGATAGCTACCTCGAAATTCCGAAATTGCTGACCACGAACTCGGACGACTACTGCTCTGAACCAGTACCTGGATCTGCACACAGGGGTGCAGGGAGTAATGATGAGTACTCCAACTCTATAGTAATGAAAATAAATCACAGTCTGAAGTATATGAAACACACAACACAAAACACCTATCCACAAAACAGTAAAACATCAAGTCTCAATACAATATACATAAGTTCGAAAATTAGTTTCCATGAAATCCTTTGAAACAAGTATATTTTCCAATATTTCATAGTAAAACTCTCAGTAATATCAGTTTGAAAAATGAAATGAATCATAGTCAAAGCTCAGTAAAATATCATCATAAAACTGCCCCTCGGGCCATAATCACCACTCGTAACAATTTCCCTCATCACCTCACCATCACTCAGTATCAGCCCCGCGGGCAACCTCACTGTCACTCATGCATCCCAATCACTCATCACTCGGCACTCGCACTCAGTAAGTACCTGCGCTCACTGGGGGTGTGTACAGACTCTGGAGTGGCTCCTACAACCCAAGCGCTATAAACAAGCCACATCATGGCATAAATCATTTTCAGGCACTCGACATCTCTCATATCATAACATCCTCACAACATTGGCCCTAGGCCTCACTCAGTCAAACACTCTCAGCATGCCACTTAGGCCATGAATAAAACGAGGTTCTCGACAAAAAATAATATTTCATTTCAAGAAATAGTAATATCATCTATTAAGAGTGACAACAATTTCACAAGAAAGACTGAGTGAAAAATCATAGCTTCAAAATGGTGAGAGTATCAGTAAAACAGCCCCCAAGGGGTTAAAACAGACCGGCACTATGCCCCAAACATGGCTTGCAGCCCAGTTGTATCAAATCATAGTAGTACTATAGAGAATAAACTTTAAAAGCAATTTCCCAACTCAATAGGTTCCTATAAAGGTACATTTTTCAGAATTTCCAATTCGTGCACGCCCCAAACTCGTCATCCAGTGTGTGCGTCACTCCAAATCCATTAAAAGATGTAAAGTCCGGGGTTTCATACCCTCAGGATAGGATTTGAAGACATTACTTACCTCAAACTAGCCTGGAAAGATACTCTGCAACCCGCTTGCCTCTCGAATCAACTTCCGAGTGCTCCAAATATATAAAGATAATATCTTTCTCATTAAATTATGCTAAGGGAATGAATTCCAATTGAAAATACCAATTTTAGCACAAAACCTGAAATTTGCCAAAACTCGACCCCGGGGCCCGCATCTCGGAACTCGACAAATTTTATACCAAAATGTTCTTCATCGTCTCACAAGTCCGTACATATAAAGAGCCGGAGTTCGTTTGACCCATCAAATCATCTCCTAAAGGTCTCATAATCTCAAGCCCTAACTCCACCTTTCCACTAATTTTCATGAATTAAACATTGGTATTTCGATCCTTAATCACATATAATCGGGGTTTAGGGTCCAAAATCCTTACCTTAATGAACAACACTGATTTCCTCTCTTCAAAATCGCCTCAAAAGCTCTCTTCCCGTACAAAAATGGTGGAAAAATGGGTTATGGTCGCGGATTAATTTAATATAACTGCCCACGGTTTTATAAAATACCCTGTGCGTTCGCATGCAACCAGGCGCGTTTGCACAGTGCCTTCCTCACTCCCTCACCCGATCGCACTGCCCATTTCCTCCTTGGCCAGCCAACGCGTCCAACACACTGCGGTCGCACCTTCCTTTATGTGATCGCACTGGATTCTCTCCCTCTACTCCGCGATCGCACCTCCTCACCTTGGATCGCACAGAACAATTTCCTTGGCCTCACCAACTGACCTATGCGATCGCATAAGACACCCCGCGATCGCAAAGAGGAAAATCCTACATGCAACACACCAGCAAGAACAACAGTTCTTCTAAGGTTAAAAATGCCTGTTAACCACCCGAAATCAATCCCGAGCCCCTCGGGACCCCAACCAAATCTACCAACACATCATAATTGATTATTCAAACTTAGTTGCACTCTCATAATACCAAAAATAACATCAAAACACCAAAATCACGCCGGATTCAAGCCTAAGAACTTTGAAAATTTTAAAATCCACCAACGATGCCGAAACTATCCAAAACAACTCCGATTGACTTGAAAGTTTGCAGACATATCCAAAATGACATTGCGAACCTATTCCAATAGTCGGAATTCCATTCCGACATCGATAGCCTTTTTTCCACTACTGACCGGGAATAACAAAAAACTAACTCTCGTCAATTCAATCCTAATTCTACACTGGACATCACAAAATTATTCCGGACACACTCCTAAGTCCGAAATCACCTAACAAAGCTATCCGAGCCATATAATCTGCATTCCGAGGTCATTTACCAATAAGTCAACTCTCAATTGACTTTTTCCACTTTAAGACTATTTTAAAAGACTAAATGACAAATTCTCACTATAACAATTTCGATTCCGAGCCTACCAACTCTAACACATCATAAACAGTATAACAAACCTATGAAAAGGCAATAACAGTAAATTAAATGCAGATGCTACATAACGACCGACCGGGTCGTTACATTCTTCCCCTCTTAAACAAACGTTCGTCCTCGAACGAGTCTAGAAACATACCTGGAGTCTCAAACAAGTGAGGATAGCTGCTTTGCATCTCCCGCTCGGTCTCCCAAGTAGCCTCTTCCACTGGATGACCTCTCCAATGTACCTTTACTGAAGCTATATTCTTAGACCTCAACTTTCTGACCTGACGGTTAGAAAGTGCTACTGGCTCTACCTCATATGACATATCACCCTCAAGCTGAACTGTGCTGAAGTCTAACACATGAAACGGGTCACCAACATATTTCCTGAGCATCTACACATGAAATACCGGATGAACACTTGACAAGCTGGGCGGCAAGGAAAGTCTATAAGCATGTCTCCAACCTTCTGAAGTACCTCAAAAGGACCAATAAACCGAGGACTCAACTTTCCCCTCTTTTAGAACCTCACAACACCCTTCATGGGTGATACCTTCAGCAGTAGCTTATCACCTTCCATAAAGGACACATCCCCGACCTTCCGGTCCGCATAACTCTTCTGCCTAGACTGTGCCGTGTGAAGTCGTTCCTGAATCAACTTCACCTTCTCCAACGCATCCTCAGATCTGTGCCCAATAGCCTAGCCTCACCGGGCTCGAACCAACCAATCAGAGATCTACACCTCCTACCATATAAAGCCTCATACGGGGCCATCTGAATACTAGACTGATAGTTGTTATTATATGCAAACTCCGCAAGTGACTGAAAATTATCCCATGAACCACCAAAATCAATCACACAATCACGTAACACGTCCTCCAAAATCTGAATAGTCCGTTCTGACTGCCCGTCGATCTAAGGATGAAATGTTGTGCTCAACTCTACCTGAGTACCAATACCTCTCTGCACGGCCTTCCAAAACTGAGATGTGAACTGAGTACCTCTGTCAAAAATAATAGAAATCGGAACTCCATGAAACCGGATAATCTCCCTAATGTAAATACCAGCTAACCACTGTGAAGTATAAGTAGTACCAATAGGAATGAAGTGCGCGGACTTGGTCAATCTATCCACAATGACCCAAATAGCATCAAAACCCTTCAAAGTCCGTGGAAGCCCAACTACAAAGTCCATAGTGATCCGCTCCCACTTCCACTTCAGAATAACTAACCTCTGAAGTAATCCACCTGGTCTCTAGTGCTCATTCTTGACCTGCTGGCAGTTGAGACACCGTGCTACATACTCAACAATATCTCTCTTCATCTGCCTCCACCAATACTGCTGTCTCAAGTCCTGATGCATCTTCGCGACACCCGGATGGATGGAATACCGCGAGCTGTGGGCCTCTGCTAATATCAACTCTCAAAGACCATCCACATTGGGCACGCAAATACGACCCTGCATCCTCATAAAACCATCATCACCAATAGTAACATCCCTGGCATCATCTCGGTGGACCCTATCCTGAAGTACTAGCAAATGCGGATTATCATAATGCCGAGCTCTAATCTGATCATAAAGAGAAGACCGGTAAGACATGCTAGCAAATACCCGCGGAGGGTCTGACAAATCCAATCTCACCAACTAACCCGCTAAAGCCTGAACATCAAGTGCTAAAGGTTGCTCTTCTGCTGAAAGGTAAGCTAGACTCCCCAAACTCTCGGCCCTGCGACTCAAAGCATCGACCACTACATTGGCCTTCCCCGGATGATACAAAATAGTGAGGTCATAATCCTTGAGAAACTCTAACCATCTCATCTGACACAAATTAAAGTCCTTCTGCCTCAGCAGATACTGCAAACTACGATGATCAGTGAAAATCTCACACTTTACCCCATACAAATAATGGCGCCAAATCTTTAAGGCATGAACAATAGCAGCTCACTCAAGATCGTGCACATGATAGTTCTTTTCGTGCACCTTCAACTGTCTAGACGCGTAGGCAATCACCCTACCGTCCTGCACCAATACGTTTCCCAAACTAACTCTAGAAGCATTACAATAGACTGTGTAAGAACCCGAACCAGTAGGCAAAACTAGTACTGGAGCTGTGGTCAATGCTGACTTGAGCTTCTGAAAGCTCTCCTCACACTCATCAGACCATATGAATGGAGAACCCTTCTGGGTCAATCTGGCCAATGGTGAAGCAATAGAAGAGAATCCCTCCAGCAAGCGACGGTAATAACCTGCCAGACCAAGGAAACTCTTAATCTCCATAGCTGAGGACGGTCTAGGACAACTCTGCACCGCCTCAATCTTCTTCGAATCAACCTGAATACCCTCACTAGACACCATGTTCCCCAAGAAAGCTACTGAACCAAGCCAAAACTCACACTTGGAGGACAACTCTGAGCATGCTCTTACTGGGTACGAGAATACACCAGGATGTCATCAATGAACACAATGACGAATGAATCAAGGTAAGGATGAAACACACTATTCATCAATTGCATGAACGCGGCTGGGGCATTGGTCAGGCCAAATGACATAATCAAAAACTCATAATGACCATATCTGGTTGTGAAGGCAGTCTTCGGAATGTCAGAATCCCGAATCTTCAACTGATGATACCCAGATCTCAAATCAATCTTGGAGAACACTCTAGCTCCCTGAAGCTGGACAAACAAGTCATCAATACGGGGCAAAGGATACCAGTTCTTCACCGTAACCTTATTCAGCTGCCTATAATCAATACACAAGCGCATGGAGCCATCTTTATTTTTCACAAACAACACTGGTGCACCACAAGGTGACACACTAGGTCGAATAAACCCCTTATCTAAGAGTTCCTGAAGCTACTCTTTCAATTCTTTCAACTCCGCTAGTGCCATGCGGTAAGGTGGAATAGAGATAGGCTGGGTGTCT
The DNA here is from genome assembly GCA_005239535.1 of Nicotiana rustica. Taxonomy (NCBI): domain Eukaryota; kingdom Viridiplantae; phylum Streptophyta; class Magnoliopsida; order Solanales; family Solanaceae; genus Nicotiana; species Nicotiana rustica. Next base: position 153,671 of record ML444481.1, read on the forward strand.
GGCACAAGGTCAATACCAAAATCAATATCCCTGTCAGGTGGAATGCCTAGCAGGTCTGTGAGAAATACGTGCGAAAAATCACGGACCAGAGGAGCAGAATCAATAGAAGGAGTCTCACTACTAACATCTCTCACAAAAGAAAGATAAAATTCACACCCTTCTCAACCATACGCTGAGCCTTCAAATAAGAAATCACTCTGCTAGGCACATGCTCTATAAGGCCTCTCCACTCAACTCTCGGAACTCCGGGCATAGCTAGGGTCATAGTCTTAGCGTGACAATCAAGAATAACATGACATGGGGATAACCAACCCATGCCAAGAATCACATCAAAATCAACCATAATGAGTAACATCAAGTCCACTCGCGTCTCCAGACCCCCAATAGATATATGACACGACCGATACACACGGTCCACAATAATAATATCACCCACCGGAGTTGAAACATGAACATACGCAACTAAAGACTCACGGGGCATATATAGAAAGTGACAAAAATCGGATGAGACATAAGAGTATGTGGAACCAGGGTCAAATAAGGCCAAAGCATCACTATGACAGACTGAGATAGTACCTGTAATCACCGCATCTGAGGCCATAGCATCAGACCTAGCCGGAAGTGCATAAATACGTGGCTGGCCTCCACCTGTTCGACCTCCCCCTCTAGGGCGGCCTCTAGCTGCCTGACCACCACCCCTGGCTGCCTGGGTAGGTGACGAAGTGACTGGGGCTAAAGTTGAGGGCTGAACCCTCTGCCGAGATGAACTACCAGGACGACGAGGACACTACCTCCAACCATGTCCGAACTCTCCACATTATAAACAACCACCTGGAGCTGAAGATGGGGACTAGAGAGAACCCCTGGCACCATGATAACCGCTAGATGAACCGTGTATAGAAGAACCCTGATATGATGATGCTCTGGAGGAGCTCTGAGCTGGAAGGGCACTAAATGAACGTCCCTAATGAGAACTACCAGGACCCTACCCCGAAGATGTACCACTCTAAGCTGGGCGAACTGGCTAAGGAGGTCTAAATGGACGACCTCTACTGTGCTAAAACTGCCCTCTAGAAGGGGCACCACTGAAGCTACCTGATCTCCAAGGCCTCTTGGCCTCCCTCTCCTCACGCTCCTACCTACGAACCGACTCAATATCCCGAGCAATGTCAACTACCTGCTCAAATGTAGCTCCAGACACTCTTTCCCCGATCATCAAAATGCGAAGCTGATAGGTGAGACCATCTACAAACCTCTTGATCCTCCCCCTATCTGTAGGGAATAACTCCGAAACATGTCTAGACAACTCGAAAAACCTCATCTCGTACTGAGTAACTGACGACTCTCCCTGGCGCAGCTGCTCAAACTACCTACGCGGCTCCTCTATGTGGGACTGAGGAACGTACTTCTCCAAAATGATCGTGGAGAACTGCTGCCAGGTGAGAGGTGCTGAACCAACCATCCTACGCCTCTCGAATGCCTCCCACTAAGTGAAAGCAGCACCCGCAAACTGAAATGTAGCAAACGAGACCCAACTTGTCTCTAAAATACCCACAGTACGTAGTATCCTCTAGCATTTATCTAGAAAACCTTGGGCATCCTCACCCTCTATGCCGCTGAAAGTCGGAGGCTGAAGTCTATTGAACCTCTCCAGCCTACGCTGCTCATCCTCGGGCATAGCTGGGACTACATAGTCCTAATATGGGAAAACCGGCTGGACTAGAACTACCCCCGGTGCCTGAATACCCTGTACAACCTGCTTAGGTGTCTGGGCAGTTGGAGTCTCAATGCCTCCCTCGGTTTGAACTGCAGTGGCAGTAGTAGACATAGCAACTGTCTGAACCAAACTGGTACACACCATCAATATTTGAGCCAGGGTCTCCTGAAGACCCGGAATAACAATAGGCACTGCCGGTGTCTGAGCCTGTCCCGCTGGAGCACCCTCGGCGGGAACCTAATCCTGAATGATAGGGGGATCCTGTGGTACTATCCCGGTTGCTGCGCGGGCTGGTCCCCTAACTCCACCACGGACTCGACCCATTGTGGGTCCGGCTGGTGTCTGGTCACCCTGATCCGTAGCGCGTGTCCTCACCATCTGTGAGAGAATGAAACAACAGTAGTTTGATTTCACGAACCGATATAATGGCACGAATGAGTTCAAGAAAATGAGATTTTTACTAAGAATTCTGAAGCCTCTCGAAGATAAGTACATATGTCTCTGTACCGATCTGCAAGACTCTACTGAACATGCTCATGACCGTTGAGTCCTATGTAACCTAGAGCTCTGATACCAACTTGTCACGACCCCAAATCCTAACAGGTCGTGATGGCGCCTATCATGGAACTAGGCTAGCCAACCATCACATTACTACCTATTTATTCTATTATAATATTTCAAAAATCAATAATAAGCAGCAAACAAAGTATAAAATAATTTCTTTAAGTCTTTACGCCTCAATAATAATCTAACAGTCTAAACAATTCTCCCAAGACTGGAGTCAACCGATCACGAGCATCAAAGAAATAAACTAACTCCGCTAATGTCTTAACAATATCAATGAAATAGATACTAATACTAATAAAGGAATGGAAATGGAGAAGCTGCGGGCGCTGGACAGCTACCTCGAAATCCCAAAACTGCTGACCGCGAACTTGGACGACTACAGCTCCGAACCAGTACCTAGATCTGCACACAGGGGTGTAGGGAGTAATGATGAGTACGCCAACTCAGTAGTAATGAAAATAAATCACAGTCTAAAGTATATGAAACACACAACACAAAACACCAATCAACAAAACATTAAAACATCAAATCTCAATACAGTATACATAAGTTCGAAAACCAGTTTCCATGAAAACCTTTGAAACAAGTATATTTTCCAATATTTTGCAGTAAAACTCTCAGTAATATCAATTTGAAAAATGAAGTGAATCATAGTCAAAGCTTAGTAAAATATCATCATAAAACTGCCCCTCGGGCCATAATCATCACTCGTAACAATTTCCCTCATCACCTCACCATCACTCGGTATCAGCCCTGCGGGCAAACTCACTATCACTCATGCCTACTAATCACTCATCACTCGGCACTCGCACTCAGTAGGTACCTGCGCTCACTGGGGTGTGTACAGACTCTGGAAGGGCTCCCACATCCCAAGCACTATAAACAAGCCACATCATGACATAAATCACTCTCAGGCACTCGGCCTCTCTCATATCATAACATCCTCACAACATTGTCCCTCGGCCTCACTCATATCATAACATCCTCACAACATTGGCCCTCGGCCTCACTCCGTCAAACACTCTCAGCATGCCACTCGGGCCCTGAATAAAACGGGGTTCTCGACATAAAATAGTAATTCATTTCAAGAAAGAGTAATATCATCAATTAAGAGTGTCAACAATTTCACAAGAAAGACTGAGTGAAAAATCATAGTTTCAAAATAGTGAGAATATCAGTAAAACAGCCCCCAAGGGAATAAACAAATCGGAACTAGGCCCCAAACATGGCTTACAACCCAATTGTATCAAATCATAGTAGTACTATAGAGAATAAGCTTTATAAGCAATTTCGCAACTCAATAGGTGCCTAAAAAGGTACATTTTTCCAAATTTCCAATTCGTGCACGCCCCACACTCGTCATCCAGTGTGTGCATCACTCCAAATCCATGAAAGGATGTAAAGTCCGGGGTTTCATACCCTCAAGACAGGATTTAAAGACATTACTTACCTCAAACTAGCCCAGAAAGCTATCTGCAACCCTCTTGCCTCTCGAATCAACTTTCGAGTGCTCCAAATCTATAAAGATCAGATCTTTCTCATTAAATTATACTAAGGGAATTAATTCAAATTGAAAAATACCAATTTTAGCACAAAATCCGAAATTTACTAAACCCTGACCCCCGGGACCGCATCTCGAAACTCGACAAATTTTATACCAAAATGTTCTTCATCGTCTCCCGAGTCCATAATATAAAAAACGCTAAATTCAGAGTTCGTTTGACCCCTCAAATCATCTCCTAAAGGTCTCATAATCTCAAGCCCTAACTCCACCTTTTTTTTTACTGATTTTCATGAATTAAACACTAGTATTTTGATCATTAATCACATATAATCGGATTTTAGGGTCAAAAATCCTTACCTCAATGAAGAAAAATGATTTTCTCTCTTCAAAATCGCCTCAAAAGCTCTCTTCTCGTACAAAAATTGTGGAAAAGTGGGTTATGGTCGCAGATTAATTTATCATAACTGCCCAGGGTTTTATAAAATACCATGTGCGTTCGCACGCACCCAAGCGCGTTTGCACAATGCCTTCCTCACTCCCTCACACAATCGCACCACATTTCAGGCGATCACACTGCCCATTTCCTCCTTGGCCAGCCCACGCGTCCAACACAGTGCGGTCGCACCTTCCTTCACGCGATCGCACTGCCTTCTCTCCCTCTACTCCGAGATCGCACCTGTGATCGCACAGAACAATTTCCTGGGCCTCAAAAACTGACCTATGTTATCACATAAGACACCTCACGATCGCATAGATGAAAATCTTACTTGCAACACACCAGCAAAAACAACAGTTCTTCTAAGGCTAAAAATGCTCGTTAACCACCCGAAATCAATACCGAGCCCCTCGGGACCCCAATCAAATCTACCAACACATCATAATTGATTAATAAAACTTAGTTGCACACTTGGAATACCAAAAATAACATCAAAATACCAAAATCACGCCGGATTCAAGCCTAAGAACTTTGAAATTTCTAAAATCCACCAACGATGCTGAAACTATCCAAAAAAACTCTGATTGACCTAAAAGTTTGTAGACATATCCAAAATGACATTGCGAACCTGTTCCAACTGTTGGAATTCCATTCCGACCTCGATAGCCTATTTTCCACTGCCGACCAGAAATCACCAAAAACTAACTTTCGCCAATTCAAGCCTAATTCTACATCGGACATCACAAAATTATTCCCGACACACTCCTAAGTCCTAAATCACCTAACTATCCGAGACATAAAATCCGCATTCCGAGGTCTTTTACCAATAAGTCAACTCTCAGTTGACTTTTCCAACTTTAAGGCTATTTTAAAAGACTAAATGACTAAATTCTCACTATAACCATTCCAATTCCGAGCCTACCAACTCTAACACATCATAAATAGTATAACCGACCTATGACAAGGAAATAACACTAAATTAAATGTTGATTCTACGTAAAAACAAACCGGGTCGTTACACCCTAACAAGCGAACATAGGGTGAAAGTCACGGAATCACAGTGTATTCATGAGAATACAATAAACATATATGAATAGGTAAACATATTATCGAAATCAAACTTAGAACCACAGATTAAAACCAAGAGTTTTGGGGTTTTAAACCAAAAATAAATCAGACAAAAGGGGAAAAGCTCACATAAATGTTTAACATGATGAAAATCATAGGACAATACTAAAATTAGAAAGAAAAGCATTCTTGAAAAAAAGGGGTTAAAAACCCTAGTGTTGAAGATGAAGATTCACTTTAGGAAAATCGGAAAAATATTTGAAAACACCAAAAATGGCTCATAATAAATCAGATAACAGGAGTTAAGGTTTCATAGAGACAACCCAAAGAGAAGGAGAAATGGCTTAGAAATCACCGGTCTAAGCCGGAAATGGTAAGATCTTACTCGGATGGCCATGGATGGCGGAAGAATGGAATGAGAAAACCTGGGAGGTAAGTGAACCGCCTCTGGTTCTCTTGATGTCCTCAGGACAGCATCAACCCGGTGTAGGAGGAGAGCCGTAGGCTGGGGGTGGTGGTGAGATCACCATGGTCATCGACAAAGCAACTACCGATGGGGGGAGCTAGGTTAGCAGAGAGAGTTGAGAGAGATGAGAGAGATGAGAGATGTAACGGCGGAGGAATGAGGGGGAAATTAGGAGGGGGAAGGGTAATCATTATGGTTTAATTGTGGAAGGGGGTAATCTGAGCTGTTGATCAAAATGATCAACGACTAGGATTTAAGAGGACCTGGGCCGGGTTAAGTAGAGATTTGGGCTTGGGTCGTATTGGGTTGATTTAATTGTGTTGGGGATTAATTAATTTAGGCTAAAATCAAAATAAAGGTGGCTAGTTTTTAAATACCCAATTAAATTAACTAAAAATAAATTATAAAATAGATGATAATTGTAAAAAAAATGAAATTCATGCTTAGAAAATGAACTAAAATGATTACTTAGCATTTAAAAATATAAATCGTTAATTACTGGATAAAAATAGTATAAAATCATATGATCAGGCTATAATTGCAAAGTTATTGCAATTATATCCAAAATGTGCCAATTTGGCTAATTATGAAATAATTTGGTCTTAATAGGACCAAAACATAATACATCAAATCAAGAAATGCTTTTGAAATCATTTGTAATGCAATTTTGTAATTATTTATTGGAAATAAAATGTCGGATAAATTAAAAACAAATTAATAAAAATATAGGAAAATAATAGAAAAATACCAATTGCTATTGATACACGATTTGGAGGATATATATATGCAATTTAAAAATATTTTGAGGAAAAATTGGGTATCAATAGCTGCCCCTCTTTACCCGGGAAGGATGAAAGAGTTGTCGGGTAAAGATATGATGGCCAATTTTGGCCGAGCGAAACGGAGTGAGAGATTTAGACCGCACCCTGGCTTCTGAGCTGCCTACATATCCCTAGTTTTACAGGAATCAAGTTGTATATAGTTCCGGACCCATCGGCGAAGTATACCGATATAGTTATCACAAGAACGAACGCAACATATAGGGGTGGATGAACGAATGGTTTATGGGAATGGTTGGGTTTAATATGGCTGGGAGAACTGGAGCGGGATCGTTCTTGCTAGGATAGCCGTCGCTCGCCGGGTTACCTGCAAATAAAGACAGTATAATCGTATACTGTGTATAAATTTAAACATGATGCAGGTTCCTGTTGGACTATGAATGTTGTCTTCGGACGGTTAAGTATGACGTCCTTAGACCATGATGTCCTGGGCGATGAATTGTTTGATAAGAGATTCGCAGGCCATGAAATGACGTTCTCGGGCCATGAATATGGTGCCTCCAAACAATGACGCCTTTGAATAATGATATGCAAAATTGAGAGATCCTCGAGCTATGACATGGTGTTCCCGGGCCATTAAGATGGTGCCTCCGAACGATGACACCTTTGGACAGGTTGGCGATATTTTAGCCCATGCAGTAATATGATGCTGACAAGACAAAGCTTAATCTTGAGAGTTTAAGGGTTGATCTTAGCCCGAACGAAAAGCGAAGTAAATAATGCTTGAGAGACGGCGCTTAGTCTCGATGAAAAAGTAAATTGGAGGTAGAGCTTAGCTTCATGCAGGATGAAGGCATATATTAGCCTTATGCAAATGGATGTAGAGCTTAACCTCATGCAAAATGGGGACAGAGCTTAGTCCCATGCAGGATGAAGGCAGATCTTAGCCTTATGCGAGTGGAAGGCAGAAAGTTAGCCTTATGCAAGGAAGGCAGAAAGTTATCCTTATGCAGAGGGAGGCAAAGGTTAGCCTCATGAAAAATAGGGACAGAGCTTAGTCCCATGCAATATGAAGCTAGAGCTTAGCCTTATGCAAAGGGAAGGCATAAAGGTAGCCTTATGCAAGTGGAAGGCAGAAAGTAAGCCTTATGCAGAGGAAGGCAGAAAGATAGCCTTATGTAGAAGATTAAATAATAAATGAAAGTAGAATTTCTTAGCCGGTGTTAGATTGCGGTATTGTGAGCATTGTGACTACAGAGCATTGTTTGTTTGTGATGATAGCAAATGTCGGCAAGTGCGATGGCTTTCGTGACTCTGAACAAGTTTGTTCTTTGTGTGGACAGTGAACTTTAGCATTTGCAACTGTGTTGCGATTTGTGACTTCTTTGCGTGTTTTATTCTTTGTTCCTGCATCTAAAGAAAAATTGTGAGTTGTGTAAATGGGGAAGGTTGGGTCGTATCCCCGCTGGCTTTTCTTGACTTGTATGCTTGGTCTGATGATCTTGTTCATATCATCGGGGTAGCGTTTGCTAAACAGAGTTATTTTCGAAAGTAAGTATGCATGATTTTGTTAAAGACATAGAAAAAAAATGAAAACCATTTTCCCCCCAAATTTAGATGAATCGACGACCTTGACATGGTTCAAGACATTGCAACCTCTCATGCTACGGTATTTTGAGTGTCCTCCTCAAAATTTTTCCCCAGTTAGATGGGTTAACGCTTCTGACAGTTGTGCATGCGGCGATCGGCTGAACTTGCTTAGGAATTTTGAGGGTCCTCCTAGAAATTCTGCCCCAGTTTCCAATTGCGGGGGAAAATAAATTTTTTATTGAATTGTGACCGAACCTATAAGGGTGCCTACGTATCCCCTCTTAAATGGTAATCAGGTTAGGCGTAGTTCAATTTATTTAAAAACATAAAGGATTACACGTAGTGGCGTTTAACTGCATTGGAATTTATTGGCTTTGGCCAGACTTCTCCGTTCATTTCTGAAAGTATGAGTGCTCCTCCTGTCAATACTCGGTGAACCATATACAGAACTTGCTAGTTGGGAGAAAATTTCCCTTTGGCTTCATCCTGATGGAGAAAGATCTTATTCAACACCAGTTGCCCCGGTGTGAACTGTCTCGTCTTGACTTTATTGTTGAAAGCTCTGGACATTCTATTCTAATAAAGTTGACCTAGACATATTGCATTCATTCTTTTCCCGTCTATGAGGGCTAGTTGCTCATAACGACTCTTTACCTATTCTGCATCGATGTGCTCAACTTCTTGAATGATCCTTAAGGAAGGAATCTCCACTTCAGCAGGAATAACAACTTTCGTACCATAAACCAACAAGTAAGGAGTTGCCCATATTGACGTACAGACTGTGGTGCGGTATCCCATAAAGGCAAATGATAATTTCTCATGCCAGTGCTTGTGCTCTTGTTGGCGGCTTCTACAACTCCATTCATTTGAGGTCTATAGGCTGCGGAATTCTTGTGTTTGATTTTGAAAGTCTCGCACATAGATTTCAACAGATCACTGTTGATATTGGAGCTACTTTCGGTGATGAATGACTCTGGAACTCCGAACCGACAAACAATACGGTCGCGGACAAAATCTGCCACGCGTTTCTTTGTCACTGCTTTGTAAGATGCTGTTTTGACCCATTTAGTGAAATAATCAATTGCTACCAAGATGAACTTGTATCCGTTGGAGGCGGTAGGCTCGATCGGTCCAATGACGTCCATTCCCCAGGCGGTGAACGACCAAGGTGAGCTTGCTGCATTGAGCACGTTTGGGGGTACCTTTATCATATATGCATGTACCTAACATTGGTAGCATTTCCAGACATACAGGATGCAGTCCGTTTCCATGGTCATCCAGAAATAACCTGCTCTGAGTATTTTCTTATCCAAGACAAAACCATTCATATGTGGGCCGCATGTCCCATCATGTATCTTTTCAAGTAATTTGGATGCTTCCTTTGCATCGACACATCTAAATAATCCTAAATCGGGAGTCCTCCTATACTTGATGCCTCCATTGTAAAAGAAATTGTTGGACAATATCCGAAGCATGCGTTTTTGAGTGTGATTTGCAAGATCTGGGTATTCTCCCTTTGACAAATACTCCTTGATGTCGTGGGACCATGGCTTGCCGTTTGCTTCTTCTTCAACATTGCCACAGTAGACCGGATGGCTATGGATCTTCACTGGAATAGGGTCAATGAAGTTCTTATCTGGATGTTGTATCATGGATGATAGAGTGGCCCACGCATCGACGAACTCATTCTGAATTCTGGGGACGTACCGAAATTCTATCTTCGTGAACCTCTTTCTCAATTCCTGCACATGGTGCAGATACGACAGTATCTTGGAATTCTTAGTAGCCCATTCTCCTTGTACTTGGTGTATTAACAAATATGAGTCACCAATTATTAGCAGCTCCTGAATATTCATATCAATGGCCATGTTGAGCCCCAAGATGCAGGCTTCGTATTTTGCCATATTGTTGGTGCAGGGAAATATGAGATTAGCAGATACCGGATAATGTTGACCAGTTTCCGATATCAAGATAGCTCCAATGCCGACTCCTGCAACGTTCGCCGCTCCATCAAAAAACATTCTCCAACCATCATAGGATTCTGCAATATCTTCTCCTATGAATGACACTTCCTCGTCGGGAAAATACGTTTTCAACGGTTCGTATTCTCCATCCACATGGTTCTCAGCAATATGGTCTGCCAATGCTTGTCCTTTGACTGCTTTTTGAGTCACATGAACAATGTCGAACTCACTCAATAGTATTTTCCATTTGGCCAGCTTGCCAGTGGGCATGGGTTTCCGAAAGATATACTTCAAGGGATCCATCCTTGATATGAGATATGTTGTGTAGGCACAGAAGTAGTGTCTCAGCTTCTGAGCTTTCCATGTTAGAGCACAACAAGTACGTTCCAATAGAGGACATCATGCATCATATGGAGTGAACTTCTTACTCAAATAATAAATGGCCTGCTCTTTTATTCTTGTCTCTTCATGCTGCCCAAGAACGCAGCCAAAAGCTCCATATAATACCGCGAGGTACAGTAGAAACAGTCTACCTGGATCAGGTGGTACCAAGACTGGCGGTGTTGACAAGTACTACTTAATTATGTCGAAATCCCTTTGACAATCCTCGGTCCATTTGGTCTCAGCATCTCTCTTCATCATCTTGAAGATTGGTTCACATATGACTGTGGATTGAGCTATGAACCGGCTGATGTAGTTAAGGTGACCTGGGAAACTCATCACATCTTTCTTGTTCCTGGGCGGTGGTAACTTTTGGATGGCGTAACCTTTGACGGATCCAATTCTATCCCTCAACGGTTGATGATGAACCCGAGCAATTTCCCTGCAGGAACCCCGAGCACACTTTGCGGGGTTTAGTTTCAGATTGTATTTCCGCAACCTATTAAAGAACTTCCTCAAATCTGTTATGTGGTTAGTGGATTTCTTGGACTTGATAATAACTTCGTCCACATACACCTCGATCTCTTTATGTATCATATCGTGGAAGATAGTGGTCATAGTCCTTATATAGGTGGCCCTAAAATTCTTCAGGACGAATGGCATCATCTTGTAGAAATATACTCCCCACGGCATAATGAAAGCCATTTTCTCAGCGTCTTCCTCGTCCATCTATATCTGGTGGTAACCAGCGAAACAATCTATGAACGACTGAAGTTCATGCTTGGCGCAATTGTCAATCAGAATGTGTATGTTTGGAAGAGGGAAATCATCCTTTGGGCTGGCCCGGTTGAGATCCCGGTAGTCGACACAAACCCTAACCTTTACATCCTTCTTAGGCACTAGCACGATGTTGGCTAACCATATTGGATGCTCAACTACCCTGAGAACTTTGGCATTAATCTGCTTGGTAACTTCCTCCTTGATTTTCTAACTCATATCAGGCTTGAGTTACCTTCATATTCTTTCAAGAATATATCTTCATATTCTTTCAAGAACTGCGTATATTCCTCTTCTCTGATGGTGACAAACGAATGCTATTGCGAGTTTCTTTGACAATTTCTGAATCTCCCAAGTTGACAACCTTAGTCTCGTCCAGGTTGGACTTAAGCTTGTTCTCAAAATTCTCAACCTCCTTAACAATTTTATCAGGTATGCTATCATCCTCTTCTTCTGAATCACTATCCTTTAGTTGCGTTGTTTCGTGGCACGTCACAATCATTGGTTCATCCAGACAAATAATAGTAATGATGTATGGATAAAGTAATGAGAGAAAAAAAAAGATAACAATAAATATTAATTTATAAAAACATAAAAGTGCTTTTGATTAAATGAGTAAATGTTTTTAGAACATTGAAGATCTTAATGTAGAAATTAAAATGCGAAAAGGAAATCATTTAGCAAATGAAAGAAATAAACGATGCTTGTTCAACCTTGGTACCCCGGGACTCGTCGGGCCCTGGATGTTCTGACAGCCCAGTTCTTAAGGGATGACCCTTTGCTTTTGCTTTTACCTTTGGGAGGACTAGGAGGAGGAGAAGGCGGAGGGCCCCTGGATCTTGTATAATATGATGATGATGCCAGAATGCACGAACTAACCTTTGGGGAGGGGAATAACAAGAAGAAAGAAAACAAAGACAAAAGGTAGCCAAGTCAGTGAGGATTATGAAAACGTATTGCAGTAATTAAACACATAGTGTGGGAATATAAAAGCGTGTCCTAACTTGGGAGCCTTGTTGTACCCGAGGTTGGCCTATCAACAAATTGATTTGGAGAACTTAAATACATAAATGCCTCATTTCATTAAATGTAAATAGACGAATCCAAAAAGACATTAATATAATAAGCAGGGAATAAAGTCACTAATGTCCATTGGCCTTATTACATCAATAAAGCGAAAAGGATAATCCTATCCTACTTTGACCCAGATGAACTTTCCCTAGATTCGGCATCCATGATTGCATCGAACAGGTTCCCCAGCTCGCGATGTCCTAGCAGTAGATATGCTCTGGCCAGATGTCCACCTTCAATCCCCTCAACTTTCTGACAGTCTTCGACTCTTTTGATGATCTTACCTTCCAGCTCGACTATGCCTCTCTCCAAGTATTCCAACTTCTTGTTGGAACGGACAACCATATCTTTCCATTATTCAATCAATATCTTGTTGGTTTCATGTATCTCACGGTGCTCACTTTCACACTCATGAACCCTCTTGCGCAGCTGATTGTACTTGACTTGAGCCTCGACACTCTCATCTATGATTCTGTGACCTCGGCCTGTCCCTGGCCTGATTAACCTATCCAAATCGTCTTCTAACAATCCCAAGTAGAAAGGTGCGCAACCTGCGTGATACCTGTCTGGTTCAATTGTGTTCTTTCCATTATGATCTTGCAATGCCACATATGTTGGGCTTGGCACTTGTAGAGTATATCATCATCTTGGAAGTCAGCTCGGAAATGGCTCATCTTGTCGACCCTTTGTACGATTTGCTTTCTTCCTACTTGTCTCATAACCCGGAGAGGAACGTAAGGATATATTCCTCTCAACCCTATTAGCATAAGGTGTGGTGCGTCCCTAGACCTGACGATGAATTCATCCGTCGGAAACCACTCGAACATCCACTGTACCTGCTCCTCAGTTAGATTATGAAAGAACTCTACCCATTCCTTGGCAGTCTCGGGCCGAGAAAACCTATCAGGAAGATATGTCATTCTCTTGGGATGATGGAAAGTGATATGATCGTTCCACGCCCTTCGCGGAAACTCTTGTTGGCACTGACCTTTTTGGAGATGTTCTAAGAGCCAGATTATTAATAACAAGTTGCAACCCTCGAAGTGTTTAGCCCATCTCTGACAATATTCTAGAGCTCGGTAAATGTCTGCTGTGATCATTGGTACAATGCTAAAAGTTTGCCCGTCAATTCCCTCCATCAAAGTCTTGGTTACCATAGCTAACCTAGTTTGGATCCTTTCTTTCTTTGTTGGAAACACGATCAACCCCAGGAAGCAAGCAGTGAAGACAAATACCTTACGGTGAATATGTCCCAAAGATGTAATGGCAAATTCGTCAAGTTAAGTACGGTATGCTTTGCTATGGCCATACCTTTCATATAAATACTCAAAAGGGATATATGACTTCTTTAAGCACTCTAACTCAGAATTCTTCTTAAGACCCATCATTTTCAAAACGCCTTTGCCCGTGCGGTTTTCAGGTACCAATAATCCAGGGGTTTCCCAGACTAACCCAGTTAGTCCTCCAATTTCCTCTAGCAACGATGTCATCTTAATGTCCCCAAAACAAAAGACGACTCTTTCGCTATCCCAAAATAAGGTAGCAACCTCGATTAACATGTTGTTGGGTTGAATGTCTAGGAGAGATAATAAGTTAACCAGGTATTTCTTAACAAGTTTTTTATCACTAGAGTGAAGATCCTCCCACCAGCTCAAAAGCTTTGGGTGAATATTGATAACCATGTCGAATCTAGGGGCTTCGTGCCTCATATTTCTGCAATATAAACATAGTTAGGCCCTTACCCCCACCAGACTCGACTATTTAACATTTATGATTAGCATACAAGCATTTAGTTCTCCAAATAAATGCACAGAACGTGATGATGTCCGTTGGGATTATGAAAACCCGGTGGACTTTGGATAATTCTATGTTAAAGGCTATTGTGCGGACAACACATTAACCTAGCTATGTTTGACCATGATGCATGTTCAGTTTAACATAGTAAGGTTTCTATGGGGTATTGGACTGGTACCCTTGAGTGGACAACTCAAGAGGGAAGACATGGAACCGTCGACTGCACCGCTGATCGACTAGTTTTACCACAAATAAGCCTTTCCGAATTTAGGGGTGATATAAAATAGGAAGGGCATAACCACTCATCAACCGCTGCTATAGGATTTGTTTTGGCACGAGTGGAGTATTATGTTGAGCATGATTATGCAATAAATAGGCAGTAAAGGCACGTAGTCATGTATTTGCACGTTGTGAAAGCAGTAAATACAACAGTTATAATTCAAAAGCAGTTACAAAGGGAAACAAGAAAACATGTCAGTTTGCTTTTGAGAAAAGTCAAATACTAGAAAGAAATAAAAAATTAATTGCATATAAGGGGAGAGGGAAGAGGTGAAAATTCACAAAGTAGTTTGAAATGGTAAAAGCCTAAATATCCCCAGCGGATTCTCCATGCTATCGCGTCCCCTTTTTTAACTCCTCCTTTCGGATCGGTCAGGGTTCTTGACATTATTGGGAAAACTCGTTCCCTTTTGGGAAAGGGGTATGCAAGGAATCGAAGAGTCGCCACCTAACGAATTAAGGTGCGTTAGGGCAGCTACTAAGGGGTCATTTACAAAAATATATTTGGATCACCAGAGATAGGGTAAGGGCTTGAAATTACTCCAAGGGGAAGGTGTTAGGCACCCCTCAGAGTCCACAATTGCTGTTCCCGGCCAAAAACATTTGTGAATTTAAGCAAGTAACAAATAGGCAATTAAAGTTTCAACAAACAGGTTTTGAGAGAATTCGCAGCCTAAGCACATATGTGAAAGTACACTTGAAAAGATTAAAGTTTGAATAGGGTCATGTTATTTATCCTATAGGATCACATCAGTACAATTCCTGGTAATCACTCATCAGAAGATGGGCTACACGTGGCATTAGCGCACCGGTCACCATATCCATATCTACCCTTCCCACCCCTTAGCGGTTATTAAGCGAGTGTTATTTAGGGACCTCTATGCGTGTTGTTACCCGTCCCTTCTTGATGGCCCTGGAGGAATTTAAGACCTCAACCTATAGGCAGTTATAGACAGATCCCTAAGGTTTAAAGGAGAAAATGCTAAGGCGACAAGCAATAACACATATGACTGCAGCAAATAAAGAGCAGAAAAGGGCAAATAAGAGGCTCAGGTTTACCTCCACATATAATGCATGTAAACAACAAGTCTCAAACAGAAGTAAGGGCAGTATTGTTAAATACGATCCTAAGACATGATATCTAGATGAGTATCAGAACATAATAAAGATGCAGACTTATTTTTTATAAACTCAGCAGCGGGCCCTAATCAGTTGGCCTTCTGATTATTAGACATGTTAAGCATTAAGCAACGTGCACAAAGAGACAGATTTCCAGTTTAAACAATTTAATCACCTATGGCTTGCCTATGAGTGGGATAATATATAATAGTTATCAGAATTAAGAAAACTGTTGTAAATTGTGTAACCTAAACATGATGTCCTAGGTGTTGCAGATATACCAGATTATTGCCAGTTGTTTTAGAGATAGATTAAGACTGTTTTATACCTCTTTTCATGCATCAGTAGTTAAACTAGGGATATCTAATGCACAAAGGGATACAAAATGATGCACATGCAGAATTAAGAAGGATTTGTAGAGGATTTTAGAATATGCAAGGTTTACATAGAGTAGAATTTCTACATACTCAAAATTACAACATTATTATACAGGGTCATATGAGTGATAGTTTGCATTAATGTGTTTACCCTAGCACATGATTTCTAAGTGATAACAG
>ML444481.1:178913-191530 GCA_005239535.1 Nicotiana rustica
GAGTAGTATATGTAGGTTCGGCGCATTGTTAGCTAATTCAAGAAACTTAAGTTCTTAAGTTTGATTCTATAGGTTTTGAGGTATGAGTTTTAGATTTAACATTGTTTTGGGCGTTCCGAAGGCTCGAGCGAGTATGTATTATGATTTAGTACTTGTTGGTATATTTGGACGGGGGGCACGGGTAGGCTCGGATGCTATTCGGACATCGCTCTAGGCCAAAAACCAGCTAAAACTGCTGCTGGTGCATCAGATCTGGTGCGACCGCACTTTCAGAGGCCTAGCCGCATGTGCGAATCCACTTCGGCGGTCCAATTTCTGTAGGTGTGGACCCAGTTGAGGCTGCCCAATTTCCGCAGGTGCGGATCAAAATCCGCAGAAGCGGAGCCGCAGGTGCGAGCCCAGACACCCTTCCCCAATTCCATAGATGCGAGACCGCATGTGCGGTCCTCGATCCGCAGGTGCGAAAAACCTGTAGGCATTGAGGTTCTTTTAAACACAGGATTTAGCCATTTTTCACCATTCTTTTCCACCATTGACGAAATTGAGAGCTTGCAAAAGAGGCAAAGGACCTAGCTACTGTAAGGTCAGTAATTCCTACTATAATCTAGCTTAAAATACTTGAATTGTAGGATAGATTAACATCCTAAATTAGTATAAATCAAGGGTTAGAGTAAAAACTTAGGGCTTTATAAAATTGAGAGAATTACCAACTAATTAGTTAGGAAATCATGCAAAAACTATATATTATTGATCCTTAGGCTATGGACGAGTGTTGCCTTCGAACATTTCCGGAATCCGAACATGTGGGCCCGACGGAGTATTTTGAGATTTTTCAAAGTAGGATGAAATATTTATTTAAATAGGGGGATTCCATACTTTTTAATATAGATGAATTCATTTATGCAATATTTGGCTAGTTCGGAGTCCTTGGGCAACGAGTTTGGCATTTCGGGCGCATTCTTGACCCGGAAAGTAGGCTCGGCACATGGTGAGTCACTTTTCTAACCTTGTAAGAGGGAATTGTCCCCATAGGTAAGTATAAATGATTTCATGTCCTTAGTTTTGGGGGCTACGCACGCACGAAGTGACGAGAGTCCGTGCGTAGCTACTATTATGTTATGTCGCGTAGATTTAGGATTCATAAGCATGCTTTATGTACCGTATCGATAATCTTAAATGGTAATTTAGACTTCCTAATATCCGTGAACTATTGAATGCATATATAGGAGGTTACATTATGAAATTATTATCATTGAATCCTTTTCGTGTAAGTATATCTTTTACTGAATACCTGATATCCTATTAATTATGTGTATGTATACGGGTACCCACGTCGCACGTATGATTCGCGAGAGGGGTAGCCCTACAATTATGTCAACCGCATCGCATGTTTGATTCTCGAGCTGTAATAGATGCATCTGTGGTTTGAGCCGTTCGACACTTTGGCAGTGCATATTTATTTTCGCGTCGTATCAGCCGTAAGTTCACGGCATGTCATGTGTTTGTAAATTGTCTGGGTGTTATGTGAATGTGCGTCTGTATATTATCATGAAAAGGAAACTAGGTAATTTATATGCTATAGATATTGACACTTAAAGATAATTGTAAATGTTATTTGATGCTCCTGCCTTCATTATTATCCATGACTTCTATTCCTGCATAGCCTTACATTTAAACTATATTATCTGGACCCTAGTAAGTACCACGTCGACTTTTCGTCACTACTTCTTCGAGATTAGATAGGATACTCACTAGTTACATATTGTTTATGTACTCATGCTACGCGTCTGTACTTAATTGTACAGGTTTTGAGGTAGGTGTATCTTGGTATCAGTCCGGAGCTCGTCCCTGACTTATATCTGGTTCAGACTTCTCGGTGAGCTGCTTTCCCTGACGACTTCCAGCAGCTCCTTGGAGTTTTCTTTATTTTATTATGTCTTCTTACTCTTCCTCAAACAGTAGGGCAGATTGTATTCTTTTGGATTTTCATTTCTACTAGATGCCTGTAAACTTGTGACACTAGCTCCTGGCACACACGTTGTAGACATTATATTTTTGGACTGTAAATATAAATTATGACTTTATGGCTATTCCTTTTTAAAAATGGCCTAATTTGTTTGTTTCACTTAATGTCTCGAATTGGAACTTAGTAAGTGACGAAAAATGCTTTTTGGTAAATTAAATGAAACTCAATAATAATCAATGTTGGCTTGCCTGACACGGTGTTGGGCGCCATCGTGGCCTGATTTAGGATTTGAGTCGTGACAACATGGTATCAGAGCTCTAGGTTCACGTAGGTATCACAAGTTACGGGCAAACCTAATAGAGTCTTGCAGATCATTGCGGAGACGTCTGTATTTATCTTCGAGAGGCTATAGGGTGTTAGGAAATATCTCTTTGTTCATATTCTATCGTGCATTTGATGGTGTAATAATCTCACTCTTTTATTCTCTCACAGATATTGAGGACGCGCGCAACCGACATTTTGGACCTGGGGGGAAGGGGGGGGGGCGCTACCCCTGTCATCCGAGGCCGTGGCAGAGGTCGGGGGAGGGCACCATCCTGAGGTAGGGGACGAGGGCATCCCAGAGCTATTCCAGTAGGACCCCCAGAGGATCCGGCAGAGGATCCCACTACTGAGGAGCAGGGCAAGGCGCCCGCAGCAGATCCTGCCCCCTTGGACTTTATGACGGCGCCAGGATTCCAGGAGGTCATGGACCGTATGATGCGGTTCATGGACACCATGACCCATGCTGGTTATTTCCAGCGGATCCTGCCACATCTCAAGCGGGAGGGGGAGCCCAGAACCCTACTGCCCAGGCCGCAGGTCATGCCGCAATAGTATATCAGACCTCGGGTACATTGCCCATGGGCGGGGCCTAACCAGTAGCAGCAGCACCTGAGCCCAGACCAATTGCGGACAACGATCAGCATAAGTTATTTGATAGGTGGATCAGGTTGCACCTCCTGTCTTCGGAGGTGAGCGTCATGAGGAAGCACAAGATATTATTGATAGATGTAGGGACATACTGTACAACATGAGGATACTGGAGTCCCATGGAGTTGATTTCACTACCTTCCAGTTAGAGGGCAGGTCCCGAAGATTGTGGTAGTCCTATATACATGGCAGATCGGGAGATTCTCCTCCCCCCACTTGGGATAAGTTCACTCAGTTGTTCCTGGACAAATATATTCCACCCTCTGAGAGGGAAGAGCTGCGGTATCAGTTTTAGCAGCTGGAGTAGGGCCATATGTCCGTGACTGACTACGAGTCTAGGTTTTAGGCTGCACTCAAGTATTAGGGCCAACATGGCCCGAGAGGTGGAGATGGGGACTTCTTATCAGCTTGTGGTCGAGATTACTCAGAGGATTGAGGGTTACCGATCGAGGGGTAGAGAGCAGAGTCAGCAGGATGAGAGAGCTAGATTCTCTAGGGATTTCAGAGGTGTTCCAGCCAGGGGCAGAGGTCAGTTCGGTAGGGGTCAACCTAGAAAACCTCAATATTCAGCACCCCCACCACCTCTTCGTGGTATTCCAGTGAGGCCTTATTTCAGTGCCATGCCGGAGAGTTCTTACCGCCCACCAGCCATCCAGGGTTCCTCCAGCGGGTATTACGGTCGTCAGGGGTCTACCAGTCCCTATTTCAGTGCTATGCCCGAGAGTTTGTACCGTCCTCCAGCTATTCATGGTTCATCGTCTTCATGGAAGCAGTCCATGGTACCGAGGGGATGTTATGAGTGCGAGGATCCAGGCCATATGAGGACTTGTCCCAAACTTTGGGGCAAGTCCATTCATCAGAGTTACCAGCCTATGAGTTCAGCACCAGCGGCCCGGCCACCCAGAGGTGGAGGGCAGGCTAGTAGAGGTCGTCCCAGAGGTGAAGGCCAGGCAGGGGGAGCACAGACAACTCATGTCCATGCTAATGGAGGTCAGTCTTCCGGTACTCCAGCTAGATTCTATGCTTTCCCGGCCAGACCAGGTGCAGTGGCCTCGGATGCCGTGATCACATGTATTATTTCAGTATGCGGTAGAGAGGCATCAGTATTATTTGATCTAAGATCCACTTATTCATATGTATCAGTCTTATTTGCCTGTTTCTTGGATATTCCTCTTGAGTCCTTGGGTACTCCTATTTACGTGTCCACTCCTGTGGGTGATTCTATGATTATGGACCGGATTTATGGGTCTTGTGTTGTTACATTCTGTGGGTTCATGACCAGAGCGGATCTCCTGTTGCTTGATATGGATGATTTCGAGGTTATCCTGGGCATGGATTGGCTGTCTCCCTATCATGCCGTTCTTGATTTCCATGCCAAGACGATTACTCTAGCCATGCTCGAGTTTCCTAAAGTGGAGAGGTTCCTCAGTTAGTGCAGCCAGTCGGGTTATTTCCTTCCTGAAGGCTCGACATATGGTCGGGAAGAATTGTTTGGCCTACTTTGCTTATGTGCGGGACACCACCGCCGAGTCTCCGACGTTTGATTCAGTGCCAGTAGTTCGAGAGTTTGTTGATATTTTCCCTTAAGACCTTCCAAGCATGCCACGGGATAGTGACATTGATTTTTGCATTAACTTACGAGAAATATGAGAAATAGTAATTTCTAGAGTTAAAATTTGATTATAGTTGACTTTGGTCAACAATTTTGAGTAAACGAATTTGGATCTTTGTTTCGACGATCCCACGAGGTCCACAATAAAATATGGTACTCGGGCGTATGCCTGGAAATGAATTCCGAGGTCCCAAGCCTTAGAAATTAATCTTTGAAAGAAATTGTTTTGCTGAAATAGTTAGGAAATTAAGAAAAGAATTAATGTGTGAAACCGTTGGTATCGGCCCCGTATTTTTGTTCCGGAGCTCGATACAGGTTTGTTATAATATTTAAGCCTTACCTTTGAAATTTGGTGAAAACGGAGTTCGTTTGGCGTGATTCGGACATCCGATTTAAAAGTTATGAACTATAAGTGTTCTTGAGGAAAATGATGAGTTTTAAGGTTTAATTCATGGTTTTACATGTTATTTTCATGATTTAATCGCAAGAGCAAGTCCGTATAATGTTTTTAGACTTGCGTGCAGGTTTCGAGTAGGTTTCGGAGTGTTAAAAGTTGGAAAACCACTGCTGGTGAACCAGTTTTGGTGTGCCCGCACCTGCGAGCCTAGAGCCGCAGGTGCGAGACCGCAGGGGCGCTGCAGGGCACGCAGGTGAGGTCATCTCGCAGATGTGGACCCCATCTCCGCTGGTGCGATCCCGCAGGAGCGGTCAAACCTCCGCAGGAGCGACCCCCCCAGGTGATTTAATCATTTCCGCAGGTGCGATCCTTGTTTTTAACCTGCGAGAGCGCAGGTGCGAAGGTCGACTGCCCAACCCTATAAAACACAATTTTAAAATGGGAAGAACCCTTTCTTCTCAAAATTTTCGAACCTTACAACCCTAGGAGCGAATTGTTTCACCAATTATTATCCCCAAGTCATAGGTAATAAACTCTAAACTTCACTCTTCCAATTGCTTATTGTTTTATATCACTTTTAAATAAAAAACTAGGAATTTCCATGGTAAAAATTAAGGGTTTGGGTAGAATTAGGGAATTTTATAAAAGTCGAATCTTTACCTCGAATTGAGGTCGGATTTTTAAACTAATTATATATTTGGGTTCGTGGGTGAATGGGTAAACATAATTTGGTCCGCACCCCGAGTTTAAACCAAGCGGGCCCGGGGTTGGATTTTCACTTTTTTGAGAAAACATAGGAAAAATTGTAATTTTCAATAAAGTTAGTTCCTTTAGCCTTAATTAATAATATTAAGTTAATTGTGATTATATTCGAGTGTATTGGAGGTGAAATTAAAAGGAAAAGCAGTAATTGAGCACTGAGTGGCCTACGAAATTGAGGTAAGTGTTTGGTCTAACCTTGACTTGAGGGAATAAGAATCCCCACTTATTTGCTATGTGAATTCCATGTGTGTGGTGTATAGTTGAGGTGACGAGTATCTATGCACCACTAAATGGTCTGTTAAACATGATCCCTTCCTCGTTTCTAATTTAATTGATTCTTGTCTTTATTGTTGTATGTTAATTATTGTTTCTATGACTACATGGCCTTATTACTTTGTTGTTAGATAATGTTGTGGTTGTTTTGGAAGTGTATCGGTTTTTATTTGGTCCCCTTATGATATAGAAAGGTTGAGTTGTTTGGCATTGTTTTACGAGACACACGTAATATATATATATATATATATATATATATATATATATACAGAGAGAGAGAGAGAGAGAGAGAATCCTGTTGGTTTTATTTTTGTGATAATATTGATGATTTAATGAGAAGTACAATTTCTGTTTATAAATGTTGAGATAAAGGTGTTGTGAAAGGCTTGGCCTCAATTGTGAAAGTTTTTGATAAACAAATACAAATTGATTGTGATAAGGGGGAGAAATTGATTGTGATAAGGGTGGAGAAAGTGATTGTGATAAGGATGGATAAATGATTGTGATAAGGGTGGAAAGGTGGGATCGGGTTGCACGCCTCAACAAGACAGCGATAATGATGAATAATTTCGTTTTACTGATTTTAATTACAAAGATTTGGAAATTCCTGTTTTACTCTAAGGTTTTCTCATATTTTGTGCATGTGGCTAATTTAAATTAAATTTTGGAAATTTTGAAATTATTCGAGGATTGGTTATAACTGAGACCTGGCTAAAGTGACTGAGTTATCCTAAATTGTTGTTGCAGTTGTTATTATTTACTTGTTTTAGATTTCCTTCTTGCTTTATTATTTATTATTGTCACATATTATAATGTTGATGCCCCGCCGTAGCCTCGTCACTACTTCGTCAAGGTTAGGCTCGGCACTTACTCAGTACATGGGGTCGGTTGTACTGATACTACACTCTGCACTCTTTTGTGCAGATCCAAGTACCGGTCAGCAGTAGAGATATTTAGAGCAGCTATCTATTTCTTTTCCGGAGACACGAGGTATATCTGCCGGCGTTCGCAGATCCCGAGAGTCTTCTCTATAATATGGAGACTACTGTTTTATTTGATTCAGAACAATTACACATTTTTTCTTTCAACCCATTATTTATAGTATTCTTTAGTAGTTCGTGAATTATGACACCAGACGCTGGGGTAGTCATAGATCTATTTATATAATTAGTTCGTGGCTCGGTTTAATTAATTGTTTATTATTTTATATTGTGAATTATTATTTCAAGCCATTAGATTAAGTATCAATTTAAAATTGTTTCATCCTGTTTAAATGGTTAATTAAGGGAAATAGTTAAGCGAACTCTAACATTGTCTTGCCTCTCAAGTGTGGTGTTATGCGCCATCACGATTCCTAAGGTTGGGAATTTGGGTCGTGACAAGTTAGTATCAGAGCAGTAGATTGCTTAGGTCTCACAATTCACGAACAATCTTAGTAGAGTCTGAAGGATCGGTACGGAGACGTTTGTACTTATATTTCAGAGACTATTGAGTTAGGAAACAACTCGATTTTTATTTTTACTCTATCGTGCGATTCTTGTATCTCAAATACAGGTTGGATTATTTTATTCTCTCGCAAATGCCGAGAACACGGGCTTCTTCTTCCGCTGATAAGCATTTTGGTCCTCCAGCAGCAGCAACTCCTACTAGGGGTAGAGGCCAAGGTCGCACCAGAGGCCGGGGTGGGGGAAGGCTCAGCCCATTGCTCAGGCGCCAACCCCAACTACGGAACCCCAAATCGAGATTAATGAAGGAGTTCCAGCTCAGGCCGTTCCAGCGGGACCTGCTCAGGTTCTCGAGGGGTTTATTGCTACCCCGGTTCTTCAAGATGCTTTTGTCTGTTTAGTGGGCTTGATGGAGAGTGTAGCCCAGACAGGCACATTCCCTGTTGCAGCAGCCGTATGTCAGGCTGGAGGAGTGGTTCGGACTTCTGATACCCACACTCCAGTTCAGACTAGTCCTCAGGTTTAGACCCTAGTAGCCAATCCAGTTGGGGTAATTCAGCCAGTTACAGCAGTGCCACACGTTAATGGGGCAGCTATGTCTACCCATGCTTTATGGAGATTGGAAAGGTTCATTAAGTTATTTCTTATTCACTTCAGTGGTGCTACTTCATAGGATCCTCAGGAATATATGGACAGTTGTCATGCGGTTCTGCATAATATGGGTATTCTGGAGACCAATGGGGTTGATTTCGTGGCTTTTCAGATGACTGGTTCCGCCAAGAAATGGTGGAGAGACTATTTGTTGACTAGGCCAGTTAGAGCACCTGCTATGAAATGGGATCCGTTCTCTCATCTATTTTTTGAGAAGTTCTTGCATGTTACTACCCGAGAGGAGAAGCGTCGTCGGTTTGAGCGTCTTCAGCAGCGCATCGTGACTGTGACACTATATGAGACTCGTTTTGTGGATTTGGCTAGACATGCTATTCTCTTATTTCCCATGGAGAGAGATAGGGTCAGACGGCTTATTGATGCCCTTGCTCATCCCATCAGGTTGCAAATGGAAAAGGAGACAAGGACCGAGATTTCTTTACATGATGCATCTAATATAGCTAGGAGGGTTGAGTCAGCTCTTGGGATGGGAGGTCCAAGGTCAGACAAGAGACCTCGCCATTCCGGTGGTTTCAGTGGTGCCTCATCTAGAGGCGGGACTTAATTTAGCAGAGGCCATTCTTCAAGTCTATTTCATTCAACACTACAGGCTTCACATAGTGCTTCGGTTGGTCGTGATTCTTATCTGCCTCCTTCTGCTCAGCCAGTTTACATTGCTTCTTCAGCTCCTATTAGAGCACCTCCTCTGCAGAGTGTTCCGCGTGGTTAACTGATTCTCTCGGGTCAGCATACTCTTCATCAGGGATGTTTTGAGTGTGGTGAACATGGGCATGTCCGAAGGACTTGTCCGAATTATGCAGGTAATCAATTTCAGCAGCAGGATTCTCGTGCTATAGTTCCGGCACCAGTTCCAGTACAACCTGCCCAACCAGCAAGAGGTAGGGGTCATGTAGCTAGAGGAAGAGGCCAGAATGTTAGAGGTGGAGGCTAGATAGCTAGAGGTGGAGGTCAGCCCACTAGAGGTGTAGGTCCTCCTAGAGGTGTGGTTCAGGGTGGCGGGGTCCAGCCCCGACTATATGCATTTCCATCCAGGCCTGAGGCAAGGTTCTCTTACGTTGTTATTACAGGTATCATCTTAGTTTGTGATAGAGCTGCTTCAGTTTTGTTTAATCCAATGTCTACTTATTCGTATGTTTCATCCTATTTTGCCGCGTATTTGAATGTGCCCCGTGATCACTTGAGTGTTCCTGTTTATGTGTCTACACCGACGGGGATGCTATTATGGTAGATCGTGTGTATCGTTCGTGCGTGGTAGTCATTGAAAGTCTTGAAACAAGTGTGGATCTTTTACTTCTAGACATGGTTGATTTTGATGTTATATTGGGCATAGATTGGTTGTCGCCCTATTATGCCATCTTGGACTGTCATGCCAAGACAATTACTTTAGACTTACCGGGGTTGCCTCGATTAGAATGGAAAGGGACTCCTGGTCATTCTCCCAGCCGGGTAATTTCATATGCTAAGGCTCACCGCATGGTGGAGAAAGGATGTTTGGCTTATTTGGCTCATATTCGTGATTCCAATGCCGAGGTTTCTTCCGTAGAGTCAGTTCCTATTGTTCGTGAGTTTCCCGAGGTATTTCCTGCAGATATGTCGGGCATGCCGCCCGAAAAAGATATTGATTTCTGTATTGATGTGGCTCCGGGCACTCGTCCCATTTATATTCTTCCATATCCGATGGCCCCACCATAATTGAAAGAGTTGAAAGAGCAGTTGCAAGATTTTCTAGATAAGGGTTTCATCAGACCTAGTGTCTTGCCTTGGAATGCACCGGTTTTGTTTGTCAAGAAGAAAGATGGGTCGATGAGGATGTGCATAGACTATCAGTAGCTGAATACAATTACTATAAAAAGTAAGTATTCGTTGCCGAGAATTGATGATCTATTTGATCAACTTCAGGGTGCTAGGGTATTTTCGAAAATTGATTTGAGGTCGGGCTATCATCAGCTGAAGATTAGGGCGTCCGATGTTCCTAAGACAGCCTTTCGAACGAGGTATGGGCATTATGAATTTTTGGTTATGTCTTTGGGGTTGACTAATGCTCCAGCAACCTTTAGAGATTTGATTAATCGGGTTTTCAATCCCCATATGGACTATTTCGTGATCGTGTTCATTGATGATATTCTTATATACTCTCGCACTCGGGAAGAGAATGAGCAACACCTCCATATAGCACTCCAGACTCTGAGAGAAAGTCAGTTGTATGCCAAGTTTTCAAAATGTGAGTTCTGGTTAGATTCAGTAGCCTTCTTGGGTCATATCGTATCAGCTGAGGGTATTCAACTTCATCCTAAGAAGATAAAGGCAGTCAGGGATTGTCCTAGACCCACTACAGCTATGGATATTAAGAGCTTCTTGGGTTTGGCGTGTTATTACCGTCGTTTTGTGGAGGGGTTCTCATCCATAGCAACCCCAATGACTAAATATACTAAGAATGGGGCCCCATTTAAATTGTCAGATGAGCGCGAGGCGAGCTTTTAGAAGCTCAAGACAACCTTGACTTCAGCCCTGGTGTTGGTGTTACTATCAAGTTCGAGTTCTTTCACGGTGTATTGTGACGCTTCCCGCGTTGGACTTGGAGCGGTATTGATACAGGATGGCAGGGTGATTGCATATGCGTCTCGTGAGCTGAAGGTCCATGAGAAGAATTACCATGTTCATGACTTAGAGTTGGCAACCATTGTACATGCATTGAAAATTTGGAGGCACTATCTTTATTGCGTGCCGTGTGAGGTTTTTACTGACCATCACAGTCTCCAGTACTTGTTCAAGCAGAAAGATCTAAATTTGAGCCAGTGGAGATTGTTAGAGTTACTGAAGGATTATGATTTCACCATATTATATCATCTAGGGAAGGCCAACGTGGTGGCCGATACATTAAGGATGAAGGTAGTGAGTATGGGCAGCCTTCCATATATTCCAGTGGTGAGAGACCGTTAGCCTTAGATATTCAGACGCTAGCTAATCAGTTCGTGAGGTTGAATATTTTGCCCAACAGTTTTCTAGCTTGCATAGTCGCTAGGTCATCTCTAATTGAACATATTCGGGAGCGGCAGGATGATGACCCACATTTGATGGTCATTAGAGACACAGTTCGACACGGTGGTGCCAAGCAGGTTATAGTTAGAGATGATGGTATTTGGAGGATGCAGGGTCAGTTATGTGTGCCTAATATTGATGGCCTTCGTGAGTTGATCCTTGAGGAGGCTCACAGTTCTAAGTATTCGATTCACCCAGGTACAACCAAAATGTACCAAGACTTGAGGCAGCATTATTGGTTGAGGAGGATGAAGAAGGACATTGTTGCGTATATGGCTCGTCGCTTAAATTTTTAGCAGGTAAAATATGAGCATCAGAGACCGGGTGGTTTGCTACAACAGATAGAGATTCCTGAGTGGAAGTGGGAGCATATCACTATGAAATTCGTTGTTGGACTCCCACTGACTCCGAGAAAATTTGACGCAGTTCAGGTTATTGTAGATAGGCCGACTAAATAAGCACATTTCATTCTAGTGGGAAGTACTTATACTTCAGAGCGGCTGGCTGAGATATATATTCGAGAGATTGTTAGCCTTCATGGTGTGCCCGTGTCTATCATTTCTGATCGGGGTACACATTTCACTTCGCATTTTTGGAGGGCAGTTCAGCGTGAGTTGGGTACACGAGTAGAGTTGAGTAAAGCATTTCACCCTCAGACTGACGGGCAGTCAAAGCGTACCATTCATATTGATGTTTTATACTTCAATACCACACAAGACGGGGGGGGGGGGGGGGGGGTGATTTGTGTGATGTCCAATTTTTCGAGTACTGTCTTACTAGAAGAACCTGGTTCTTCTTGGTGTTCCAACTTCTACTGGTGCGGAATAATAAATGCAGTAAAGTAAAAACACATAGATTTTTACATGGAAAACACCTGGCAAAAAAGGTGAAAAACCACGACCTACTCCTCAGTAGGATTTTCACAAACTCTTCACTACAACTCTGAGCCAAACAACATTTACAAAATAAACTCTTTTGTAAACCTAGGACTAACTCTAATCCCTTTGTAGCAACCTAGCCTCTAGCTAATTGCGACAAGCTTCAAGTTAACTCTAACTTGAACAGTGTGTACCTATTACAATTGCTTCTAAGAAAGCTGAAAAGATACAATATTAAATCACCTACTACAACCAACTAGACTCAATAAACAAACAGATGAAACTGGTTCTTCTAGCTGGTCAGTAGCCTTTGTGTCGCACAAGGATTCTGCTTGCAAAATATCTCTGGGAATTTTGCTTTCAATTCTTGTTTCACTTCTGCCTTTGTGCGATCAATTCTTCAGTAGGAATACTTCAACATTATATAGCTCCAGTAGTTGAGATGTTCTTCTTTAGTTCTAATGCAACTCTTCGTTGGTGGAAGAGTTTGTATTAATCTCAACTTCCTTCCTTTGTTACTATCCTTGCTGAATTAAAACTCTAACCTCTTATCAATTTGCAACCTTTTCGCTTTAGGAGACAACCTCTTAGTTCCCAGATAATT
>ML444482.1:10310-52031 GCA_005239535.1 Nicotiana rustica
TTATTTTATTTAAAATACGTGTACAAAAAATTAAAAAAAAATTGAAATACTTGTAACCCGGCCCGGCCCGGCCCCTTAAACCCCTACCCATACGGGTTACTTTTTACCCAGATAAATCCGAACCCGTTAAACCCGTTAATAATTAACCGTAACCGGCCCGCTACCCTAACCCGTACGGTTAAAAAAAAAAGGCAACCCGGCCCGGCCCGGCCCACCTGTTAGCCACCTCTACTTCCGAAGCCTATCCTGCGTCTCTCCAGGTCCTTTGTCAAGCCCGGTGCCAGGAAACGCCCAGTGTCAACAGTTCCAAGTCCTGTGGTTGACATTGATGAAGAGTTAATTGAAAGGTTCTAGAGGTTGTTTGAAGATGTGAACATGGTAGAAGTCGGAGGAGGGTCCAGCAAAGCAGACGTGCAGTTCGTCGGGCCGAATGTAAAGCTTAACAATTGGAAGGCAACTCCTCTCCCTACTAGGAAGGAGTCTTGGTAGTTTGTTTTGGTTTCCTTTCTATCTGGGTTATTCCAGGGTTGTGACCCAGATTTTTATTTTTCGCTTGTTGATGTACAAACCCTGTTATCCTTTATTTTCAATGAAATGCAATTTCCCTTTTCCATCTTTCTTGATAGTTCTTATTTTTGTTTTCTTTTCTATTTGTACAGTTCTTTTTATGCTGGTTTCAATGACATGACATGCATGAAGAATCTTCGGCCCAATCTTAAAAGTCAATCTAATTCTGAAATAATAATCCAAGAAATAGAGTGTGATGATGAAACAGAATATGATGAGGATGAGGTATTTGAGGATATTAGTAAGGAACTAAATCATTTTGAAGAAAAACCCAAGCCTAATCTGAATGAAACGGAAGCAATCAATTTAGGAGATCCAGATAATGTCAGAGAAACCAAGATAAGTGTCCATCTTGAGCCACAAATCAGGGAAGAATTAATCAAAGCATTGTTTGAATATAAGGATGTTTTTGTATTTTCGTATGACGACATGCCAGGCTTGAGTACCGATTTGGTGGTCCACAAGTTTCCAATTGACCCAGCATTCCCTCCCGTCAAGTAGAAGCTGATAAAGTTCAAAACTGACATGAGTGTGAAGATTAAGGAAGAAATCACAAAGCAGTTAGACGCAAAGGTCATTCGAGTCACGCGATATCCTACTTGGTTAGCTAATGTTGTGCCAGTGCCAAAGAAGGAAGGCAAGACCAGGGTGTGCGTTATTACCGTGATATCAATAAAGCCAGTCCAAAGGATAATTTTCCTTGCCAAATATCCACATTCTGATTGACAACTGTGCCAAGCACGAGATCGGGTCTTTTGTGGATTGCTATGCGGGATACCACCAGATTTTGATGGATGAGGAGGATGCAGAAAAGACAGCATTCATTACTCCATGGGGAACGTATTCCTACCGGGTAATGCCATTTGGTTTGAAAATCGTTGGGGCAACTTACATGAGGGCAATGACTACTATGTTACATGACATGATACACAAGGAGATAGAGGTTTACATGGATGATGTGATCATAAAGTCAAAGCAATAGGCCGACCACGTCGGAGATTTGAGAAAGTTTTTCCAAAGGCTCCGCAGGTACAATCTTAAGCTTAACCCTGCCAAGTGTGCATTTGGCGTTCCATCCGGAAAGCTGTTGGGATTCATAGTCAACCGTCGAGGCATTGAGTTGGAACCGTCAAAGATCAAAGCTATTCAAGAGTTTCCACCTCCAAGGAACAAGACTGAGGTGATGAGTTTGCTCGGGCGTTTAAACTATATTAGCAGGTTTGTTGCTCAACTCACGACAACTTGTGATCCCATATTTAAGTTGTTGAAAAAGGATGCTGCGGTCAAATGGACTGATGAGTGCCAGGAGGCATTCGATAAAATCAAGGGATACTTGTTAAACCCACTCGTGTTGGTCCCGTCGGAACCCGAGAGGCCTTTAATTCTCTATCTGACGGTCTTGGATAAATCGTTTGGCTGTGTGTTGGGTCAGCATGACATCACTGGCAGGAAGGAGCAAGCCATCTATTATCTCAGCAAGAAGTTCACATCATATGAGGTTCAGTACACTCCCCTTGAAAGAACATGTTATGCCCTGACTTGGGTGGCACAAAAGTTGAAGCATTATCTGTCGTCTTACACTACTTACCTCATTTCTCGCCTAGATCCTCTAAAGTATATATTTCAGAAGCCTATGCCCACAGGAAGACTTGCGAAGTGGCAGATTTTGCTCACAGAGTTTGATGTTGTCTATGTGACTCGGACCGCGATGAAAGCCCAAGCATTAGCCGATCATTTGGGCGAGAACCCGGTCGATGAAGAGTATGAGCCATTGAAGACCTATCTTCCTGATGAAGAGGTGATGCATATAGACGAGGTTGAGCAGAAAGAAAAGCCCGGATGGAGAATCTTCTTTGATGGGGCCGCTAACATGAAAGGTGTCGGGATAGGGGCAGTACTCATCTCGGAAATAGGGATTCACTACCCTGTAACAGCCCAGCTTCATTTTTATTGTACCAACAACAGGGCTGAGTACGAGGCATGCATTTTGGGATTGAGGTTAACTATAGACATGGGAGTCCAGGACGTTTTGGTCTTGGGAGAATCGGACCTCCTAGTGCACCAGATTCAAGGAGAATGGGAGACACGGGATTTAAAGCTCATACTGTATCGACAATGTTTGCATGATCTTTGTCAGCGATTTCGATCAATAGAGTTCAGGCATATTCCAAGGATCCATAATGAGGTTGCCGATGCTTTGTCTACCTTGGCATTAATGTTGCACCACCCGGACAAAGCTTATGTCGACCCTCTGCATATTCAAGTTTGGGATCAGCATTGTCACACCTCCTTTTTACTACCCCCGGAAAGGTATAAGGAAATTTTTTCAATTTAAGTGACAATCAAAACGAGATTATTTTATTTAAAATTCAGAGTCGCCACTTGGAATAATTTATGGTGTCCCAAGTCACCGGTTTAAATCCCGAATCGAGGAAAAATTGACTCTGTTTTACTGTCTGCGAACACAGAAATCCGGGTAAGGAATTCTGTTAACCCGAGAGAAGGTGTTAGGCATTCTCGGGTTCCGTGATTTTATCACGGTCGCTCAACTAATATTATTGGCCTATTTATCTGATTTTAAGACATTGTTTGAAACCTACGTGCATTTTATTCCTTTTGAACCGCTTTTAATAATTCAATTGTTATACAACTAATTATTTGGTTACACACTGCGAATCATGTCACGGGAACCGTACCCACGATCTACAACGCGTTTATTTTAATTATTTGAAATTAGGGGCCGTGTCACGCCAGCGTGCACTCGAATTTTGGAGTTACGTATCTATGACTATGCCACGGGATCCATACCCATAGTCACAATAATTTATTATTTTTAACTAAAATATGGTAGAGTCACGCCAGCGTGCACTCGACATATGAACTACGATTTTCCTATCCCTAATGCGGTCGGCCTAAACATGTTCCTACGGACAAAAATAAAGATACAACTAAAATAATATAATGATTATAGCAATACTTAAGTGCGTTTAATTATATCTAAATCCTAAATCCCATTCTTATTTTTTAATTCTAATTTTTACAACTAAACCAACAGCTCAAAACCAATCGAGTTTTCATGTTCTAAATTAAAGAAACAGTAGTTCTAAAATAGAAACTACTCTACTAGGAATAGACTAACAAGAAAATAATAATACCAATTACAAGAAAGCTTCATAAAGTCATTCAATACGACAAATTCGACAAAGCAAAATTGCAAGAAGAAAGGAAAAAGAATTGGACCTTTCTACAACCTCTGACAAACCGAAAATGAAATCGTCAATGCGACTTTCAATCTCGAACGGCGACAGGGCTCGACTCGGAATCAACCTCAAACAATCTCCATTTTTAACCAAAATTGAATTCCAAAATCAAGAGAACAGAATCATTTTTTGTTATACTTTTCTGATTTTTGAAACTTTGAAGAGGAGTGGTTTTTTTTTCTATTCTTCCTGTCCGCCCCTGCCCTTACTGTCTGTGTGCGTGCGCGTGGGGATCGCCGATTTCCGGTGAACTGTGGTTTCCGGCAGGCTGTTCTGGCGGGGATGACACACAACAGTGACAGAGAAAAGGAGTGAGAGAAATGAGTGGGAGAGGGAAGAGAACGAGGCTGAGACAGCAGCAGCGCCGGAGGCTGCTGCTTCGCTGATGGTTGCTGCTTCGCCGGATTCCGGCGTTTTGGTGGTAAGGGAGCGGCAAGAGGAAGGCTTGGTTTATTTTTGTGAAGATGAAGGGTTGCTGTACATTTTTTGTGTGTGTCTTTGTTGTTTTCCGGCTGGCACCGTTTTTCAGTTAGAGGAGCGGCGTGTGTGTTTTGTGTGGGAGGAGGAAGGGTTGTTGGGTGGCGAAGCTGGTGGAATGGTGAGGGGTTGGTCTTATGGTGTGGTAGATATGGGGTGAGGGCGTTGGAAGCTGCTGCCGGCGTGGTGGATATGAGATGAGGGCGTTGGGAAGCTGTTGCCTCCTCCGTTGTCTCTCTTAGGGTGTCTTATGGTGTCTTCCCTTTCCGGCGAGCTGGTGGCTCGTTTTTCCGGTGAGGGAAAGGGTTGCTGTCCTCTTTTGTCTCCAGGGTCTAGATGGTCTCTTGAAGTGAGGAAAAAGAAAAGAGAGCCTAGGGTTTTTTAGTGTAGTGGGTATTGGGTTAAGGGAAATGGGCTTTTGAAATTGGGCCAAAGACCAAACAATGGACTTTACAACCCAAAAACTCCCTCTTCCCTTTAAAAATTACAAAATTTATAATTCTAAAAATATTAATTAAATATTAAAATAAACTCATTTTTTTGTATTTTTTAATTACTTAAAATAAAGTAAAAGAGTTAACACTAGCTAAAATGACGATATTAGGCCTAAACTAACTATTAAACGCTAAAATGTATAAAATCTCTAAGGGTCAAAAATTACACCTCTACAAGCATGCATACTGTAATGTGGTTGAGGAAGAACTCGATGGTGAACCGTGGTTCCATGACATTAGGGAGTACATCAGGATGGGGGTATATCCGTTACAAGCCACAGGTGATCAAAAGAGAACAATTCGACGATTGGCTAGTGGATTTTTCTTGAGCGGGGGGATTTTGTACAAAGAACTCCAAATCTTGGGCTATTGAGGTGCATCGATGCTAAGCAAGCCACGACTATCATGACCGAGGTACATTCCGGATTTTGCGGGCTGCATATGAGCGGGTATGTTCTGGAAAAGAAGATTCTTCGAGCAGGGTATTATTGGCTCACCATGGAACGAGATTGCATCGGATTTGTACGCAAGTGTCATCAATGTCAGGTACACAGAGACTTGATTCACTCTCCTCCATCTAAGTTGCACACAATGTCCACGTCGTCACCCTTTGTTGCTTGGGGCATGGATGTCATCGGACCAATTGAGCCCGCGGTATCAAACGGGCACAGGTTCATTCTGGTGGCCATTGACTATTTCACTAAGTGGGTCGAAGCTAAAACTTTCAAATCTGTGACCAAGAAGGCAGTGGGTCAACTTTGTGCATTCGAATATCATTTGTCGGTTCGGAATCCCAAAGATAATCATCACAGAAAATGGTGCTAACTTAACAGTCATTTGATGAAAGAAGCATGCCAACAGTTCAAGATGACGCATCGGAATTCCACTCTGTATCGCTCCAAGGCAAATGGAGTTGTCGAGGCAGCCAACAAGAACATAAAGAAAATACTTCGGAAAATGGTGCAAGGTTCCAGGCAGTGGCATGAGAAGTTACCTTTTGCTTTGCTAGGTTATCGCACTACTGTTCGCACTTCAGTAGGTGCATTTCCTTATTTGTTGGTATATAGTACTGAAGCAGTGATACCCGCGGAAGTTGAAATTTCATCTCTTCGGATTGTTGCTGAAGCCGAAATTGATGATGATGAGTGGGTCAAAGCCCGTTTGGAGCAATTAAGTCTGATTGACGAAAAAAGACTGGCAGCAGTGTGTCATGGCCAGTTGTATCAAAAGAGAATGGCAAGAGCATACAACAAAAAGGTGCGTCCTCGGAAATTTGAGGTAGGTCAGCAAGTATTGAAACGCCTCCTTCCACATCACGCTGAAGCAAAAGGCATGTTCGCTCCAAATTGGCAAGGGTCGTTCATCGTAACGAGAGTGTTGTCTAATGGTGCCTTGTATTTAACAGATATAGAAGGCAAATGTGTAGATATGGCTATCAATTCTGATGCAGTCAAAAGATATTATGTATGATTTATTTGGTTTAAATTGTGTTTGTTTGTACTTGGCATGTTTTGAAGATTGGAATGACGAAGGCATTCTATTCTGCTATCTAAACACTTTACCCTTTGTTACCCCTTTGAGCCTTATATATTTTCTTTCATACCCCTCTTCTGAAATCAGTAGCAAAGTTCATAAACACGGACACAAAAGGTAAATAAAGAAGGAAAAGAGGAAAAGACAAAAGAAAAAGAGAAAGAAAAGAATGAAAAAGAGTGGGAAAAGAAAAGAAGAAAATAAAAGGAAAAAGAGAAAGAAGAGAAAAAGAGAAAAGTAACAACAACAAATCAATTCATATGACATGAACTACATTCGACCTGATTCCTATTAAGGATACGTAGGCAGCCTCACGGTTCGGTCCCATCCAAATAAAAATTCAAAAGCCTCAGGCAAAGAAACTGGGGCAGAAGTTGTGGCTATATAAAAGATCTGATTCCAAAAGTTGTAATTGTGAACAAACTCAATTTGTTTTGAGCCTTTATCCTTTCTTTCTAACCCCATCCAAAAGCCCGCATTACGGTCCAAAGAAAGACCTTCCGACCAATATTTGAGATTGCCAAGTCAAGCGAGATAGAGGTATGATTCACACCAGGGGCAACACTCCGTGCCGTACAAAGGAAAACAAATAAATGAGAGAGTCTTATTGGTGAAAACCCTCACGGGCACCGTAAGGCAATGGTAAGCTGAGAGAAATTAAAAATGAGAGAGTCTTATTGGTGAAAACCTTCACGGGCACCGTAAGGCGATGGTAAGCTGAGAGAAATTAAAAATGAGAGAGTCTTATCGGTGAAAACCTTCTCGGTCACCGTAGGGCGACAGTGAGTTAAGAGATGAACAAATGAGAGAGGTATGTTGGTTAAAACCCTTCAGGGCACCGCAAACTGAACAAGGTCAGTAACTTGGCGAAAAGATTGGGTTATGGAGATCCCGGGCATAAGGTATGACAACAGAAAGTTGATTGGTTGAATAGGATGGGATGATTAATCCGAAATTCATGTCATGATCATTGGTGACAGCTGCCTCACTCAGATAAGTCTCTTTTCCTTTTTCTCCCACAAACAGTCATCCTGTTTCGAATTTTCTTCTTCATTCCTAGGTCTCAAAGTCATTGCATTTCATTTCTTTTGGGTTTATGTCTCTAAGGCTTTACCAATGTCAGCCTTGTTTAAGCAAGTAAAGAAGGATTCCAAAGCTTACTACCAATTTCCGAAATTGCACACAGCAAAGGGCGGCCAAAACATACCAGAAATAGCACAATGCAAAAATGGAAAATAAGGTGTTAGTGAAAGTTCAAGTGGTCGAGTGGTTTGTGAATGTTGTGGAAGATGCAGAGGTTCAAATGGAAAGGACAGAAATGTAAAACAGTGGTTTGAGTGCAGGTCACTCAGGTCTTTCAAGGTCCTGTGGTTAAGATTCAGTCAGAAAATCAAACAAATTCTTGGCCAATCCAAAGCGGCCAGTTAGAACAAAGCACGGCAGTGAGAAGGCCATCTTCAGCAAGAATGCCACAAACTAATCACCACATTTTTCAAACTGATAAAGTTTTCTTTGATTGAAACGGGGGCAGAAAATATCGTTTGTTCCGGAAGAAACCTTCGTAAGGAAAGCATGTACCGGACAGGTTCGACCGTGAATTCTCAGAACCCGCCTGGATAGTGGGATTTAATTTGAAGTTCTCAGGACCCTCCTGGACAATGGGACTTAGTTAAAATTCAAAACATCCATGAGTAACAAGATCTATCATAAGCTCTACTTTGAGGAAGTATAGTTGGCTTTAAAGTTTTCATTCTTAAGATGAGATTCAATTTGAAATTTTCAGGACCCTCCTGGATAGTGGGATTTAGTTTAAATTCTTAGAGATTTTGGGTAACATGATTCGATTAACATTCAGAGATGAGCCTAGATACAAAACTGGGGCAGAAAAGTTTCTTTGTTTGTTTGTTTGTTTGTTGTAGTCCGGCGCCCTCATGGAGAATAAGGGAATACAGTTCAAGTTTTGGCAATCAGGCGCCCACCTGGGCCCACCTGGAGAATAAGGGAATACAGTTCAAGATTTTGGCAATCAGGCACCCACCTGAAGAACAAGGGAATACAGTTCAAGCTTTTGGCAATCAAGCGCCCACCTGGAGAACAAGGGAATACATTTCAAGTTTTTGGCAATCAGGCGCCCACCAGGAGAACAAGGGAATACAATTCAAGTTTTAGAAATCAGGCGCCCACCTGGAGAAGAAGGAAGTACAGTTCGAGTTGCGGAAATTAGGCTCCCACCTAGAGAACAAGGGAATACAGCTTCAAGTTGTGGAAATCAGGCGCCCACCTGGAGAACAAGGGAGTACAGTTCGAGTTGCGGAAATCAGGCTCCCACCTGGAGAACAAGGGAATACAATCCAAGTTTTGGGAAATCAGGCGCCCACCTGGAGAACAAGGGAATACAGTTAAAGTTTTGGCAATCAGGCGCCCACCTGGAGAACAAGGGAATACAATTCAAGTTTTTGGTAATCAGGCTCCCACCTGAAGAACAAGGGAATACAATTCAAGTTTTGTAATCAGGCTCCCACCTGGAGAACAAGGGAATACAGTTAAAGTTTTGGCAATCATGCGCCCACCTGGAGAACAAGGGAGTACAGTTAAAGTTTTCGAAATCAGGCGCCCACCTGGAGAACAAGAGAATACAATTCAAGTTTTGGCAATCAGGCGCCCACCTGGAGAACAAGGGAATGCAGTCCAAGTCTCGGCAATCAGGAACCCACCTGGAAAACAAGGGAACCCATTTCAGAATTCAATTTGCGTTAGCAACAATAGAAATTCGCTTCGAGAGTGCAGGTCGATAGTTCAAGATGCACACCAAAACTGTAGAAGCAGCAAGACCAAGTTTGAAGATGGTAGATAGGATTCTTGTAATTTATAGATCATAGTTTAGCCTAGCTTCTTTTTATTTTGTCTCGGTGTAATAAGGAGTTCGGCAAGCAGTAACAGCAGCAACAACAGTGAAATCACAACTTCTCGGTAGTCCCAGCTACCAAAACATCCAGAACTACACTGATCTGATTCCTTTATAGCCAAGGATATGTAGGCAACCTCGGAAGCAAGGTTCGGTCAAGTTATTTTTTTCAAAGCGCTTCCCATGGAGTATCCAAACGGGCAAAAATCGCTCATATTCGCTCACTTTATCTTTGTCCGAAACCTCTCCGCGTTTCCCAGCAAAGAGGAGCAGCTGTGAGCACGTGATTTTTGCCCGATGCAAAATACTCTTACAAATTCAAAATAGGCTTTTCTAATTGTTCTAAATTTTATAGAACTTTTAGGAATTTTTTTTTGTTAGTTGTTGTTTGCATGTTATTTGCATATTTAATATTTTAAAACCACGAGAAAAATACCATTATTTCATAGCATTTAAGGTTTTAATTACATTTAGAATTTAATTCCAAGTTTATTGCTTTATTAAACAAAAATAAAAAATATTGGTAAGTTTTACGCTTTTTTAGTTTTTTTGTTGCAAATTAGTAATTTCCTTTAGGTTTAAGTCAATCAATCATTAGAAATATATAATTATTATAATTTTACAATTTAGATTCGATATAGGGCTTAGTTTAGGTTTTTTTTAATTAATTCATTAAGTTAAAAATCAAGAAGAAAAAAAAAGAAGAGAAAAAGCTTCCCTAATTTCGGATTGGGCCATAACCATTTTCAGTGGCCCAATTCCCCCAATATTAACCCAAATCGTCCAGCCCAACTCCTTAAATACACCTGAACCGTCGTACCTACTCATATGACCCTCCCCAAATCCTTTTTAAATCCAGGCCCTCCATCCCCTCTAATCCAAGGGCTAGAATAAATCCCCTCCCAAATACATAAAACCCCAAATTATAATCTTAACTCCTCTAACCCTAGTTCACTTTAACCTAGCCGCACCCCCTCCTCCCTCAACCTACTGCTGCCTTAACCCAACCTAGAACCACCATAAACGAACCCCTGACCCCCTCCCTTCTTCAAATCCTTATCTTCCTTCCACGTCACAAGATTCTAATGGCCTCTGACACAAACTTTTACCCCATGTGATCATCGCATTTTGGAATTTTATTTGAAGAATGAATTCCGAAAAATGGGGGGTCGTGGATTGAGTGTGGATCGATCCTCACCCTCCATCTGTCCGGATTCATTCTGAAAAGAATTTTTTGGATTTCTTGAAAGGGATGAGGGTAGAAGCTTCGAAAGGTGAGTATATATATCTCTCTTGGTGCAAAAGGGAAGGGGGATTTTTTTTTCCTGAAAAAGTAAAAAAAAAAAGGGTCTAAGGTCAAGTTTTTTTTCTCCTAATCTTCAGAGAAATTAGTTGTGAATTTTCCCTTTTTTGTTTCTTCTAATTCTGATATTATTCTACAAACAAAAAAGCGGTTCTTCTTTAAATTCGAGTTTGAATTTCTGGTTTCGATGATGAAATTGGTTTGAGGTTGATTTCATTCCCCATTTTTGGTTTTCCATCTTCGTTAAGTTCGGACTGAAGTCGAGGTTTTCTGGGATTTGTATTTCGATCTGAAGCTTTCACTCTGTTGATATTCTTGCTATTAGCTGAGCTTGGATTTCAAGTAGGTCGGTTCCAAAATCCTTGTATTATATCTTCATCAAATGAAAAAATGCTTGAATTCGTGTTTAACTTCCGTGGATCTTTTCAAATTGTGATTTTTGTTGCTCTAAGGTGTGGTCTGTTTTAATTGGATGATTTCTTAGTTTAATGGAACACCAGTAGCATTGTTGTGAAACAGAGGGATATATTAATTTTTCGTACATCTAATCTTTCGTATGTAGTTACAGATTGATTTCATAAAAACGTTGTACATTATGGAAACAAAGTAGTAAAACAAAGTGTTTGTTTGAGTAATAAAAGAAAATAGATCCTTGATTATTGTAGTTCAGCTAAAAGATGCCTTTTGTTATGAACGTCCATGTTTTCTTTTGGTTTAAAGAATACTGTTTGATTTTGATGTCGATCCTTTGAAGCTAAGAGTAGGATGGTTGAATATCTGCGTTAAGGATGGGTTAAGTATATCATTGATTCCAAATTAATTTTATTGTTTGTGTGTTTATCATTGTATATCTTCTATTTTTTGTTAAGTCATCCTGTTCTCAGTTCTATTATTTTGTTCGGCAGAACATTTTGGACATTTTTCAAGTATTAACTTTTATATCATTCCAGTATCATATGGCCATATTTGATGAAATTTTATCATTAAGGTTGCTGATGCTTGATGAAATTTTAGTTCATGGTTTCAACATTTATGTATCTCAATAAAAGCTTTGTACGCATTTAATAATAAATATCGCGGTCATGGGTACGGTTCCCGTGGCATGATCGCGATACGTAAATCTCATTCGAGTGCACGCTGGCGTGACTCGACCACAAATTCTAACAATCATAAAAAATAAGCACGTTGTAGATCGCGGGTACGGTTCCCGTGGCGTGATTCACAATGTGCGCAAAACAAACAAGGGTGCGACCTCGCGATTCCATTGTTTCTGTTGAGATCAAACGTTTTTCTTTTCTCTTTGGCATTTAAGTACTTCACTGTAGATATGCTATTTTAAATTAGATTTATGTTGACATTGTCAATAAAATGTTGCCTAAAATAATTTATGACTTTCTCATAGTTTTTTCCGGGAGTATTGTTATTTGTTTACTTGAACTGATTTCGTTGTTACTTAAATGACAAACAATGATAACTATGGCCTCTATAAACTCATTTTGTGGACTACTAAACGTTGGGCATTATGTTCATTTGGTTATGCAAATAGATGGTTAGCTATTAAAATTGATAATCCTGCCAACTTTTATATGAGTTAGAAATCTCAATTTTAGGACAACAGAATCACAAATATAGTAGTTTGCTTTAGACGTGCTTAATTATAAATTGTCGTGACTATGGGTACGGTTCCAGTGACATAATCATAAATACATATTCAAAATTCGAGTGCACGCTGGCGTGACTCGACCCCTAATTTCAAATAAATAAATAAACATGTTGTATATCGTGGGTACGGTTTTCGTGGCACGATTTGCGATGTGTACAAAAATAATAAGTGCGCGGCACAGTGACTTATTTAAATAAACTTCATAATTGTCTAAAATAATTCAAAGCGGCTAAAAAGTTAAAAAGGCACAATAGGTTTTAAAACATGTAATTAGTCAGATAATTAGGCCAATTAATAATAGTTGAGAGACCGTGCTAAAACCACGGAACCCGGAAAATGCCTAACACCTTCTCTCGGGTTAACAGAATTCTTTACCGGGATTTCTGTGTTTGCGGACTGTAAAACAGAGTCAATTTTTTCTCGATTCGGAATTTAAACCGGTGACTTGGAACACCATAAACTACCCCAAGTGGTGACTCTGAATCTTTAATAAAATAATCTCATTTCGATTGTCACTTAAATTGGAAAAACTCCCTTATACCCTTCCTGGGGTAGTGAAAAAGAAGGTGTGACAATCAGTTCTAAGGCATTTAACATTATGGTTAAACTGCACATTCACCATCTTGATAAAGGACTTTAGAAGCACAAATGTATCACTTTTCAACTTAAGGTCCCTAGATATCTACATCTACTAACTGAAAAATCACTCATGCTCTAGTTGTACTGAGGGGAAAAGACTTCCTAGTTCGTCTTGCTAATGGACATACAGTGCATTTATTGAAATTGCAATCTATAGGGATCTTGTTCTTCATGAATGCCAGTTGCCTCATTACTCTGGCTGGTACATGTCCAAGCCTTATGTGCCACATATTATTGTCTGATGTAGCATCTTCTGCCAAACAACCTCTAATTTGTTGTCTGAGCTTATTTGCACTTGATCCATCTAGTAATAGCAAGTAAAGACCACCATTTTCTTTACCAATCTCCCTCACTTTCCCAGTGCATAGGTCCTGGAATACACTGAATGATGGAAAGAAAAGCACTGAGCAAAACAATTCCTTAGTCAATTTTAAGACTGATAGTAAGTTGTATTTGAAGTCAGACATACATAGAACATTGTGAATTGGTTCACCACCTGTGATTTTATAGTTTCCTTGGTATACAACTGGTACTGTTTTCCATTTGAAAGATGAACATTACCTCCTTTGGTGTTAGGTAATTTAGTTATATCAATCAACAAGTTATTGTTCGAAGTCATATGATTTGTTGCTCCTGTATCAATGATCCAAGGAGTATCATATGTTTGAATCAATTGAGAATCAGTGTTACCTGCCATATTAGCTGCAAACTCTTCTCATTTGTCCTGATTCAATAGCTTCATTATGTGGTTGTACTGCTCATTAGTGAAATAGTTGTGCATTCTTTTTCTTGCCACATTATGATCTACAGTTGTGGCTGTTTGAAACACATTATCCTTTGCATGAAATTCATCACTTATGGTTGTATTTTCTTGTCGATACTCCTGCTTATTCTTTCCTTTGAAATCAGGTGGATAGCCCACCAATTTATAACTAGTATCTTTAGTGTGACCTTTGATTCTACAATACTCACAGTATAGATTTCCATACCTTTTGAACTTCTGTGAGTCATCTCTTGAACTCATCAAAGCAGTAGAATCATTCACCTCATTCATAGGTGTATTGGTCATACATACTTTCCTCTGATTCTCCTCATTAATTAGCATAATATATGCACGACTCACACTTGGTGATGGAGATAAGAGTAGTATCTGACTTCTAATGGCATTACAACTATCATTTAATCCCATCAAAAATTAAATAAGTTTTTGTTGTTCTAGATGTGTTATGAATTCTCTTGTTTCAGGAGTTAAAGGCAGAGTTGGAATAAGTGAATTATATTCATCCCACAGCAGTTCAAGTCTAGAATGATAAGCAGCTGGAGGCACCTTGAGAAACTGTAGTAATTTCACGCTGAAGGTTATAGATCTTGATCCATTGATTTTATCAAAACGATCCGATAAATCAGTCCATACCTCATGATCATTGCTGGCATACACTATCCCGTTCACTAATTCCGATGAGACAGTATTCATGATCCAAGTCAAATTTGTGGCGTTAACACGTTCCCAATACCTCATGAGCATTGCTGGCATACACTATCCCGTTCACTAATTCCTGCGAGACAATGCATGTACCCTCTATGAACCCTAATTTTCGTTTAGCTCTCAATGCAATCTTCATTTCTATGCTCCAGATCGAATAATTCTCACTCCCAGTCAATCGGACTGAAATTATTACATTTCCCGGCGCATCTAAAGGTTGTAGATACAACAGATCTAGTGGATTGTCAATGTCTAACTCAGCCATTGTCGATTTACTCAGAAATTAGAGATTTTGAGAATAGGTGGAGAACAGTTGAAAATTCTCTCAACGATTTCATCTCAAAGCCAGATTTTCACAGCTCCGATCGATTCTTCTAGCTCCGGTACCATGTTAAATGGACATTGGGCATAACTCAATCCCAAACGTTAGATCAAGAGGTGAGGATTGCCCAAGTCCATATAAGGAGACCACTCATCCCCTTCATTGTCGATGTGGGACTCAAAACACCCTCTCACGCCCAGGACTGGACGTCTGGAGCGTGGACAATCATGAGGGCCCAACATCGAAAAATCGGGATGGGTCCTACTCTATACCATGTTAAATCCACCATTATTGAGTGGCCATTGAGCTTAGCTAAGAACGAAGATGAAGATTGTGAAGAGAAGTTTCTAGATAGTTGTATCTTCTGTGTATTGAGAGAAAATAAAAATCAAAATACAATGAGGAATTTTCAAAGATACATACACGTATATATATACACCCTAACTAGATCACTTAATTAGCACTAACTCTAAAGCTAATTCAGTTATAACTAACTTCTAACAGCTAACTAACACTATGCTAGAGTGACTGCCCGTCACTTAATTCTCTGCCTCAGTTTCTTAGCGTGCAACTCTGAACTGCTATCATTTTAACACTTCAACAGAGTCTTTATCAGTGCAAAGTCAGAAAATCCGCAAATGGAATTCAAGATGTAACATATATGTATAAAAAGTAAAATTTGACCTATATATACATTATAATTTTTCGGCAGAGGATATTCACCTGATCATCTTTCGCTAAGGGTAGCTCTGCTTTTGGTCGTTATGGCTCGTGTATAATCTCATGTTTTTCTAATAACTTAGGGGTCGTTTGGTATGAGGTATAAGAAGGTATAGTATTGGCATAAAAATAATACTACTGTAATACTTCGTTTGGTTAGCAAACCAGGTATAAGTTATCCCAAGATTAAAATTAACACCGGGATAACTTATACCTTATAGAGGGTAGGGTAATTAGCACCGGTATAACTTATACATTCTTCTTACAAATTATGCAATTGTCATATTTAATACAACATACCAAACAATGGATAAAAAACAATCCCAGCA
Organism: Nicotiana rustica; assembly: GCA_005239535.1. Classification (NCBI taxonomy): domain Eukaryota; kingdom Viridiplantae; phylum Streptophyta; class Magnoliopsida; order Solanales; family Solanaceae; genus Nicotiana; species Nicotiana rustica. Next base: position 26,006 of record ML444482.1, read on the forward strand.
TAACGAATCCCAGCATAACTTATCCAAGCATAATTTATACCAATATAACTTATCCCGGCATAAGCCGCATTCAAACCAAACGACCCCTTAAAGTGTAAAATTGATAAACAACGTACTGATCTAAAAATATTTTTCTAGTTGTAGAAGTATATATCACAAGCTTGTACTTATATGACAACCTAAGTTAGTCAATATTGTTAAATTATACATCTAAGTTGACGAGGGAGGTACGCATTTCCTATCGCACAAGATATAAAAAGAATTCAAACTAAAACCCTATAAGAATTTTTATTCTGTGGGACAAAGCAATCAATGACGCCGACGGAAGTCAAGTTTTTTGTTTTTGAGTTTAACTTCTATATAAGGAATTTGAACTTTAGTCTGAAATTTTTCGAACCCGTGATTTGTTTTTGTTTTGTGGATCAGAACATATTATTTGCGCATTTTTAACATATATTATAACGTCTGAACCAAAGTTATTGTGTCCAGTTAAACACGCTCGTTATACTGTTGATCCACCCTGCACTAAAAGGTCACCTAATAGATAACTAGAGGTACAAATCATTGATAATTAGTGAGATTAATAACTTTGAATATAATATAAATTACCTACTACAATATGTCAAGCTACACTGATAAATGGGCGGATGCAGTGTGTCTCATGTGAGTTCATTTAAATCCAGTACCTTGACTTAGACCTAGGTATGTTTTAAATTTCAATTAGACGCAGACCTATGCAGTAGGCATAGGGGTTATCCGCACCCGTAAAGTTCGGCAAATTTTTTATGTATACATAGTATGTCTTTAGAAAATAGTAATATATTAATAATAGACACCTTATATACAAAGCATATATTGGTTGAATCAAAAAGTGCACCCACGATCTTCAAATACTAGATATGATTTCGAACCTAGTAAATCAATGTATTGTGGTAGAATCTCACCTCGAGTCCATAATGTCCAACTCCCTGATCGCTTCTACACTAGTAGAGTGTGAGTGTGCGCGCACGTGTGTGTTTATCGCCTGCTATTAGGTATCGATTTGTTAGGACCGAAAAAGTCAGGTGTCATATGGAAGCTAGCAAAGCAAACCTTGAACGGCGATAAATCAGACAACAAACGAGAAATATACTAAAAGAGACACAAATAATTAACGTGGTTCGATCAATTGACCTACGTCCACGGGGGGAGATAAAGAATCCACTATATAAAAAAGAGAGTACAAAATATTGAGAGAACAACCTCACGAAGAGGCACACACAAGTGACACACTAATAATTGTCACGTAAAGTTCTCCCCCTAAACACGACGCTCCAATCTCATATGGCTACATTGTGGATGTTACTGAATGAGAAGGAAGGATCCTCAATTTATAGAAGTCCAAACATTTTCCTTACAAAAAAAGGACTAGCCAGACATGGAAGAAATAATTTCCTTCTACGAAAAGGAAAACTCAATTATGTAAATATATTGCCCTTTCCTTCAAGTAATAGGAAAACCAAATATGGTAAGGAAATCAGGGCAACCCCTAACAATTCCCCCCCTTGGTCTGAATTTTCTGACAAAATAAACTTGATTCACCTTCTTCACATAATCTTCAACATGTCGCATTTCCAAATCTCTACCACAAAGTTTGTCTCAACGTGAGTAGTATCCAGGTCAAATTTCACAGATAAAATCATGATTACCGTCAAATAGGTTGCGGCTAGAACTAAATCTGTCATGATGAACTTGTCTTGAACCTCGCTATGATGCCACTTGTTAGGACCGAAAGAGTAGGTGTCATACGGAAGCTAGCAAAGCAAACCTTGAACGATGATAAATCAGATAACAAACGAGAAATATACCAAAAAAGACACAAATATTTAACGTGGTTCGATCAATTGACCTACGGGCGGAGATGAACAATCCACTATATAAAAAGAAAGTACAAAATATTGAGAGAACAACCTATAAATTAAACATTGATGGGTCTTTCTCCTCTACCAAGCAATAATATGGTATTGGTGGGGTTTTTCGAAATCAACAAGGCCACTGGATTATGGGATTTGCAGGCAAATCCAACCCAGGGACGAGTGTTCAGATAGAACTACTTGCACTACTCATGGGACTAAAACTCGTTGTACAACATCATCTCTACCCAGTCACCATCGAGACAAATGCACATGAACTCTTAGGTATGTTAACATCACCCCCTATGCAATAAGCTAATATCATTAACAATTGCAGGTTGTTGCTTCTACAGATGGCTAGCCCTTGCCTAAAGTATATCTACAGAGAGCAGAATGAGGTTGCAGATAGTTTGGCTAAACACGGAGCCATGTATGCACAGGAGAGTTGCATACTTTTTGGGAGCCCACCACTTTTTGTTGTGTCTTCTCACTACCTAGATCATAAAGGTCCATTACAAAGGAGGCTTGTCAAAACAAACCCTAGCAGCTCACCCCAAATGTTCTCTACTATGAATACTTTATGTAAAAATTCTGTTTCATCTAGTAGTAGTAGTATGACATTATCAGTACCAACAATGCATCGTATGCATCTTGTAAACACTCTTAATATACTCGTTTAAGTATCTATAATACCAGTACATCCTTTTGACTTTTTTCTGGAAAAAGAAAGAGGCACCGGTTGTGACCCTAATTGCTACAGAAAATAGGCTTTAGAGGCAACCCCATTCCCACGAAAACTTAATAAACCTATCGGTTTACAACTAGCATACGCTACTGTACGTTTTTCGTCTCTATCGCCCCTAAAAGTGCGTTCTTTAGTAGGGACCATTTGGAGTGTCGTGGCCACAACTACGGCCACAAAAGGATTAACTTATGATGACGACTATGAACCGTCCCATCCGTGACGAAGTCATGTGGTCATAAGAAAATTGATTGTCAATCCTTATCGAAAAATTATACTATATATAAGTTAAATATTACGTCTTAGAGGTATATAGCACATTAAATATTTTTTATCGAAATTTTTTTCTCACTTCTTTTAAGTTTGAATTATAATTTTACAAGTGGGATCTGAGGAGGGACCCTAGAGTAGAGAGACAATGTCCAATAGACCCTCGACATCCTTTCCTCCAAGAACTCCCACCTTACTTTTGGGGTGACTTAAACTAACAACCTCTTGATTGGATATAGAAGCAGAGGCGGATCCAAAATTTAAATCTTATGGGTTCAATTTTAAGGCGTTTAACACTAAACCTATTATATTTTTAAATTTATTAGTTAATATCTACTATTTTTATAATTTTAATAAATTTTTATATACAAATTTTTACTCCGCGTCAAAAATTATGAATTCAAATGAACCCGTAAATTATACGTTATATCTATCACTGAATAAAAAATATTTACCATCAGAGCAACTCACGTTGTCTAATAACGCCAATTTCCTTTAGTGCTAATGAGAAGAATGAGAAAACAACGTATAGGGCACGCTTTTAATATAAATACTTGGTAAAAAGGGTGAAGATCTTTTGGTCAAGTGTACAATTTTTCTCCATAAAGTACAACAAGACTGAGCACACGACAAAATTGAAACACAAATAATTAAAAAAAAAAAAAAAAAAAAAAAAAAAAAAAAAAAAAAAAAACGATGCCTATACTACACAGTAATAAATCAAAACCACAATTTGGCATATGTACAACAAATTCAGTGTATTCTAATTGATCTCTAGCTAATTATTATGCTCTTGCTCCCTCTTCTCGCCCCATTGTTGTAAGCATAGCCTTATTCTCTTAGCTGAAGCTAAGTATTCCACACCTTGAATTGGTGTCAATATGCCCAATATCTCCTTCAATGTATTCATCCTTAACTCATCAGCTTCTTCCAGTAAAGTTGTCATACCCCGACCATGTTTATTCAAGGGCCCCTCTTCATTCTCGCCTGTTAAAACATAATTAAGTAAATAAAAATATACTCGTATGAGAATCAGTTGGTCATACAATTTAACACAGTATCAATCAAAACGGACAAAGGTGCTGAATTTGAGTCTCGCCATCACTCATGGTCAAAAAGAATTTTAGCGTGTTTGACTCATCTTTACGTGTTGTTATAGGTAAAATATTATTTTCAAGATTAGAAATTCTACTTTTTACGGAGAGTCACACATAAATATATATAAAAGTCTTAATAATTCACCATTCAAAATATCTATAAAATATACCAAAATTTACGATAAAAAACTCATTTGACTCTCGAAATTTAATTAATGCAATAAAAGTGTGTTATCTCTGACGTCTTACTCTTTTTTGCCGCAGTGGCGATAGGTTGGTCAACTACATCTTCTTGCAAGCTAGCCAACTTAGACGAAAGCTTCCTTTCTTCTACAATAATCTTTCTCTGCAATTTATCACTCATTGAAATTTGCTCACCAGAAAGCTGACCAAAATCACTAATTTTCGTACCCTGTAAAAACTCAGTGATATGTGACTCAATTTCCATACCACAAAGAGCATAAATTAGCCGTATAAACGAAGATGGTCTGCACCCACCGATCCATAGGACAGAATTCTCTAAAGGGGTGCACCAAGTGGGTGCAAAATATGGCGAGACGTCGACTCGAGCCAGTTGGCTACGACGATTAACGTAGCCCTGGAAATTGTTCACCATTCTCACCAACAGTTGATTCAATTCGGTGTCGTTTTTCTGGTTTTTTCTGGCTAGTGTAGCAGCGTTTTGAAGCTCGTTTAGTTCTTGTTTTTGATTTTCCATCCATGTCTCGTATAAGTATTCTTCCTTGTTTCGATCAGTACTACAGCTTGAATTTGCCATTGGTTTTATCAGAAACTCATTAGCCATAAACAAGAGAATTTTTAGATTAGTTATGTGACATATATTGTATGATATAAGAGAAGACTATATATATGTAATATGCGATGGAGGCAGTCAGGCAGATGCAATGTATCAGCACCGGATACAATTACTTTTGACGCATCATAAAAATTTATTAATATTATAATATATAATAATATAAATTCATTATTTTAAAAATATAATGAATTCAGTCCGAAAACGTTTTACAGAACTATTTACATAGATGGTGCTTTTGTCGACATGCAGCAGAGATAAACTCTTGTATTTGTTCGGCATATTTTGGACATCAGGATTTGGGGAATGCCAACGTCGTTTTGTTCTATGTCCTCTTTATCTATTCAAATTTGAATAAGGTGCAAAAAGAGTTTGACAAAAGGTATTTAATATGTATTATATATTTTTAAAATATAATTATTTATATATATAATATAATTTTTCGATAAAGGGTGATCAGTTGACTATCTTTGTGACCTTGTGACTTCGCCATAACTTTATATAACATGTACTCCTTTGATCGTGTGGTGGAGCTCGAATTTGGAGAGTGAAATTTGTTACATTTTGATTGTAAATTCGGACATAAATTATTAAGTTTTTTGAAATAAAATTTTATATTTCAAAACTACGTAAAGAGGAACTTAAAAAATCATCTCCTCAAAGATAAAGTATCATGACCCGAAAATTTTATTTTCGGATCCGTGATAGCGCCTAACATTTCACTTGCTAGGCAAACCAATGTTAGAGGATCTTTAAACAAATTTTAATCAATTACGATAAGTAAAAATAATTAAGCCGAACTGAAATTAATACTGAGTGCAAAATAAACGAAACATCTTCAATATCTAAGTACAACCCTGATCTGATGTCATAATTCACGAGCTTCTAGAGTGTCTACAAACAGGATTTTGAAATAAATACAACTCTCTTGATCGAAAGAACAGTAAAGTGTGGGAAATGGAAGGGGACTTCAAGGTCTGCGGACGCCAGCAGAACTTCCTCGAGTCTCTAAAAGCAAATCCAAGCTGAAACGCCTCACGGACAGCTTGACCAATACTAAAATTTGCACGAGAAGTGCAGAGTGTAGTATGAGTACAACCGACCCAATGTACTCCGTAAGTGTCGAGCCTAACCTCAACGAGGTAGTAACGAGGCTATGACAAGACACCCACGTAAAAATAAACCTGTGCAAAATACAATATACGTACAACACAATAATAAGTAAAAGTTAAACATATGATTTTGGGAGGGGACATGCGAAAATGGGGTACAAGATACGATAAATACTACAGGGAATGATAACAAGAAACATTAAATAAGCCTTTAACTAGCAAAATGAGTAAAGCATAATGAACAAAATTGCACGGCATCTCCCTTCGTGCTTTTACTCTCAACCTCACTATGAAACAATAATATCAGCACGACATTACCCTTCGTGCTTTTACTCTCAACCTCACTATGGAACAATAATATCGGTATGACATCACCCTTCGTGCTTTTACTCTCAACCTTACTATGAAACAATAATATCGCCACGACATCACCCTTCAAGCTTTTACTCTCAACCTCACTATGAAACAATAATAACTGTACGACATCACCCTTCGTGCTTTTACTCTCACTTTTATCATAATCAATAAATACAGCACGACATCACCTTTCATGCATTAAAACTCTCCCTTACCATATAACAGTGAGCATAAACAAAGGGAGACAGAATAAGCAAGAACATGCCTCATATCAACAATGTTTCCACAATACCATCCTCAACTTCGGAAAAACAATACTTAAATATCTCAAATAGCGCATAAATGCGAAAAGAACGATCAATTTAATAATTAAGTAGACTAAGCATGGATATCATGATCAAGAAGGAAATAAATTGCATGAAAACAAGTTTCACCCCATGCTTTGACCCAACAACAACGCATAAGTACTCGTCACCTCACATATACGGTGTACCAAATATCTAAACATGTAGGCCTTTCCCCTAGAATCCGCCACCAGACCACTCGTAACTAACCACAATTGACTCAATAATATCAAATATTGATAAAGGAATCAATTATAATGCATAAATTTAAAATTTTCAAACTTGCACCCAAAAAGTCAAAAATTGACCCCCGACCCGCTTGGTCAAAACCTGATGTTTGGACCAAAATTCATTTACCCATTCACCCCAAGCCTGGTTATATAATTTTTTTCGAAATCTGACCTTAATTTGAGATCTAAATTTCAATTGTACAAAAATCCCTTATTCTACTCAAACCCCAAATTTCCACCATGAATGTACTAGATTTTAGGTTGAAATCTTATGAAATGTAATGAAAGATTGAAAGAAAATAGGCTAGAATAACTTACCAATGAATTGGGGAAGAACTCCTCTTGGTAAAATCGCCTCTAAGGTTTTCTAGTTTTGAAATTTTGAAAGAATGAGCGAAATCTCATTTTTTGGACTGTTTTAATCACTTGTGTCAGGTGTTCATCGCGTTCGCGAAGAACAGAGCCTGTTTGGCTTACGCGATCGCGGGTCACTCTACGCGTTCACGTAGCCTTGGTCTCCCCTAGCCTCCGCGTTCACACTCTTGGTCACGCGTTCGCGCTCCTGGGCATGTGTTCGCATAGAGAAACAATTGATTCCCAGCCCAGCCCATCCAATACTATGCATTTACGTGGGTGAGGACGCGTTCGCGAAGGGTAGTCCCCCTCCATTGCTCCGCGTTCGCGTCCTATTCCTTACGTTTACGTAGAGTACCTTTCCCCCAGTTCCAGATTCCCCTTCACGATTGCGAGAAAGACTTAGCGATCGCGAAGCACAACACGCCAAATGACAGTTGAAGCTCAATAACTAGATTTTTTCTAAGTTCAAATGGTCTGTAGGCCATCCGAAACTCACGCGAGCCCTCGGGGCTCCAAACCAAACATGCACACAAGTCTAATAACATCATACGGACTCGCTCGCGTGATCAAATTATGAAAAAATACCTAGAACTATGAAGCGGACACCAACATCAAATGAAATTTTCAAGAAACTTTAGAACTTCTATTTCAATAATCGGACGTCCGAATAACGTCAAACCAACTCCGTTTCTTACTAAATTTGACAGATAAGTCAAAAATATAGTAATGAACCTATAACGAGTTCCGGGACTAAAATACATACCCTGTATAAACAAAGTAAACATTGGTTAGTTTTTTAAAATCATTAAACCTTTAAACTTTCAATTTTCAACAAAAATTAATAACTCGAGCTAGGGACCTCCGAATTCGATTGCGGGCATACGCCCAGGTCGTAAATCACAATACGGACCAACCAGGACCGTCAAAATACGGATCTGGGTCCGTCTGCTCAAAAGTTGACCGAAGTCAACTCAAATGAATTTTTAAGGCAAAATTTCATATTTTATTAATTTTTAACATAAAAACCTTCCGAAAAATACCCAGACTGCACACGTGAGGAAGGCTAAAGAAGTTATTCGCGACTTCGAGACACAGAATTAGGTTCTAAAACTCTAGGATCCCATTTGGACATGAGAAAATTTTCCCTTTTTTTTCAAAATATTTGCATTTTTTCTGAAATCAGCATTTGTTCATAAAATTTTTAATTTTCACTTGAAGATACATTTTTGAAAATTTTCAAAAATTTGAAAAACTCTAAAAAATTGTGTTTCAAATTTTTTACTCAAATCACTCACAAAACTTAAAAAACAATCCAAAATTATATTCATGTTCAAACACAATTCTAAATTTCAAATACCATTTTCACTTAAAAAATATTTTCATCATATTTTTAAATATTACAATTCTTATGCCCAAGCGTCGACTAAATTACCTATCGGGTCATCACATAAAGTGTCAAAATGAAATATTTTGCCGGAGTTTGAGGTTGGCATCTTATGACTGAAACATTAGTGAGTTATGAATTTCCAACTATAAAAGACAATTTTTGGAACTCTAAATCACGTGATTCGTTTTTTTGTTCTTTTTTCCAGTGCTGGCAAATTGTCTTCTTTTCTTTTTGGGCTACATAACAGTCGGTACTCATATTTTTGTTGTTTCCAAAATTTTGTAGTATAATGTAAAGAGAAAGATTACAAATTAAATTATGTAATATTCGAAAGATGTGTAACATTATCTTGTGTTAACGAATACAAATAGAAGAAAAGATTGTACTAAATAGTTAAGCGAGTCCCATATTGTGGAGTATTGGCTAGTTGTAAATAGCCCCAGGGCTATGGAACAAAGGATTATCTCGGACCTAGACCGAGGTATTGATGGTGATTTTCTAATCTCGCAGAACAGAATGTGATACGATGAGATAGAATGCAATAGAAACAAAGACAGGGAACGGGTTACCTACTCTTAACGGGCAAAGCGAGCCCCTTTATTCTGAATTAAAGAATTCAGAATCAATCAAATCTCCCCAAGTAGGATTCGAACCTACGACCAATCGGTTAACAGCCGACCGCTCTACCACTGAGCTACTGAGGAACAACAGGAGATTCGATCTCATAGAGTTCAATTCCCGTTCCCAACCCATGACCAATATGAGCTCGAAGCTTCCTTCGTAACTCCCGGAACTTCTTCGTAGTGGCTCCCTTACATGCCTCATTTCAGAGGGAACCTCNACTTAGTACTGGTGCCACAGAGAGATATGTTTTTAGATCTCATTTAAAAAGTAAGTAAATTTTTTTTTTTTTTTGGAAATAATAAAAAACCTCCATTTTACGTGACTTTCCTTTTTGTTCGTCCCGAAAAATGACACCTTCATTTTTTTTTTAATAAATTATTTATTTTAGTATTTTTATATTACCTTTAATGGCATGATTTATTGAGATCTACTTGATATAAAGGGCCATTGTTTATAATAAGGAAAAACAAGTGAAATTCTTGCTATCACAGAGGGAGTAACATCTCGTCTAGTATATAAAAGATCACTAAAATTTCAATAAAAAAAGTAGAGTATGAATTAATCTATATCTATTTATACTATATTAAGAGCAAGAAGACCCTTATTAAAATATCGTTCGTCTTTTTTATCTTTTAAAAATAAAATTCACACTAAATAAAATAGTCATTTGATTATTTTTTTAATATTTGAAAATATTTATTTAGTTAATTTCCTAATATTAAAAATAGTTAATTAATTATTTTCGTAATATTTAGAGCTTTGATATTTGAATTTCTTTTCATTCGAGGAGTTCAATGACGGCATTCTAAGAATAGTGAAAAATAATATGCATACTATTTTTTCGGCCATAATTTTATCATTCTAGGAAACCTTAAATCTTAAGAATTCATTTAATTTTTCAATTCCTTCGTTAGGAAAGTTTAGTTCTTTTCTAACCCTTAAAAATATATTATATTAGACAAAATAGTAATTTAGTTATTTCTTAATTTTAAGGACTTTAAAATTAGCTAAAATTTTGATTATTAAATCTTTCCTTATTTAAAATATGTATCTATTTTTTATAACGATATTAAATGCACTAAATCTCCTTTTATAAATAAAATATTAGGATTTTGAGATCATTAATAAATTTACCACAAATAATAACATTTTTCAAAAGATATAGTTAGAGGAGATAAAGATATTATTATTACATCCTTATCATTTAATTTATGTATATCAAATATATTCTTTTAATTAATTAAGTCCAAAATCGTCACCATTTAGTTTTGAACTATAAAACAATTAAATGAAACTATAAATTGCGCGTCTATCGGTAATTGTATACTCATTATCATTATTTAACTTTTCCCTTATATTTCGAAGTTTTTACATAATGAGATTTTATGCATTAAATCCTTCACTATTTGAATTGTATATAAATTTTTAATATGACACATTTTATACAAATTCTTTTCTTATTTAATTATGTAAATTTTTATTTTATAAGTCAACATAATCTTAATATAATATTTATATAATTATTTTAAATATATTTACACATCGAGATGAGGTACACGCGCCAAGCGCGTACCCTAAGACTAGTAATTTTAAAAAGTGCAATGGGTTCAGTTGTAAGAACATAAATATTAAATTCAACAAGTTAATCTGGATCTGATGGTTAAAATAAATTCTGGATCTGCCTTTGATCCCGTCCAGTATCGTATATTTGAGATTTAATTCTCTTTGTAGAAAATTAAATACTCCTCGCTCATTGTTTGTTTTGCACCATAATTTTTTTTAAAATCTTTTTAGCATATTCTATAAGAATAATTTGAAAAAATGCAAAACAATGGAAAAGAGTGTATAATAATCAAAGATGAATTTCCATAAAGCACTTAGAGCCTAGTAACTATAGTTTACACAAGTACTATTCGTAGTTATTGTTCAATTATTACTAGCTTGTATCACTTGTATTTAATCGCGCAACAAATTAACTGTATTCGTTCGCGCAAGAAATATAACTTGTATTAATTGTATTCGTTCACACAATGAATACAACATGTATCAACTGTAACCAAGACGAAATACAAGGGTGTATATAAAGGATACACTTATGTCGACTGTGTATACATGACGGTATACAAAGGATACAACAAGCATCGACTGTATTCGTTTGAATGCTACTAAGACAAAATACAGAAAAATAAAATGCTCTTGTTGAGAGTCAAACTCAAGACTTCCGCTAACTAGGCACGCCCTCTAATTAACTAAGCTAAGAAAACTTGTTGCTCTCTTGTTTCACTTCAAAACAATTAATCTCTTGTTTCAGGGATTTACTATAAAATTCAAATATAGTTATGGATGGTAAATTTACTAAAAGTATAGCTACAAATAATAAATTTTGTACAAATATTTGATGTATCGCGTAATTTTCCATGATCAACAAGGAATACAAAACCTCTCTTCACTTGGTTACTCAATAAAAATGGTATCAAACTTGTTATCCTATGTTAAAATTTATTGACAATGTAAACACAAATTTTAAACCATCAGTGTATAAAAATCAAAACTTCTTGACTCCGTCATGTGCTAAAACAATAGGGACAAATTCAAAAATAGCCAGATTTACAAGTGGTCATTCAGAAATAGCTATAATTTCAAAAGTAATCGAAATTTAGCGATTTTTCATGTAAAAATAAATTTAAACGAAAATACTGTTTAAAATCCGGAAAAAACTCCAGCATAATATGTTGGAATTCCAGCATAAGTATACAGGAGTTCATACACAGGTGCATCGAACTCCAGTATATTATGCTGGACCGGTTTCTGTTGCAGCAAAATAGTGCTTATTTTTCAATGACATGACAAACGCTAGCTATTTTTAAATGACCAGTCCGAAAACTGGCTAGTCCGTGCTACTTTTACAAAACAATCGTGTAACAGTAGTATTTTAAACTCCATAAGGTCCATATAAACCAGATAAAAGTTTGACAAAACATAGAACCAAGAACACTTAGATATATAAGATCTGCTTATTTTAATTTCTTGAATCTTTGCAGAGGAAATAAAGAACGACGGATGTATATGTATGTATGTATTATATTCTTGATCATAAAAAGGAACAAACTATAAAATATCCAATTCATGGAAAAGACGACACATCAAAAGAATAAACCACCATACAACAACAATTATGTCTCAACCCCAAGCAAGTTGAGACCGACTATATGAATCCTCAGTGTTCATATCACTCCAATAATAAAAGAATAAACCAATATAAATACGACTATGAGGAGGGTTTAAGAGAAATGTTGTATTCGTCTATTCATACATACATAGCAAAATAGCAACACTCGACTTACAAAGCAGACATGCAATATACAACAGCAACTACGTCTCAATCCCAAGCAAGTTGAGGCCGACTATATTAATCCTCGGTGTTGATCATATCACTCCAATAATAAAAGAATAAACCAATATAAATACGACTATGAGGATGGTTTAAGAGAAATGATGTATTCGTCTATTCATACATACATAGCAAAATCGCAACACTCGACTTACAAAGCAGACATGCAATATACAACAGAAACTACGTCTCAATACCAAGAAAGTTGAGGCTGACTATATTAATCCTCAGTGTTCATATCACTCCAATAATAAAAGAATAAACCAATATAAATACTACTACGAGGAGGGTTTAAGAGAAATGATGTATTCGTCTATTCATACATACATATCAAAATAGCAACACTCGACTTACAAAGCAGACATGCAATATACAACAGCAACTACGTCTCAATTCCAAGCAAGCTGAGATCAGCTATATGAATCCTAACTGAGCTTGTTACTCCAATAATAAAAGAACAAACCAATATAAATCATAAATACACAGAGGACAATTAAATACAACTACGAGGGGGGATTTATGAGAAATGATGTATTTGTGTATTCACACGTAGCAAAGCGCGCAACACGTACTCGAACTTACAAAGTAGACAGGCAAATTAAGCCGGACTAAGCAGCCTCACTTGATAATAACTCAAGTTCAGCCCACCAGAGAGGAGAAAGCCTTGGAACTGCAGCATTAGGTGATACATCAATTGCTTCCCTTAGTTTCTCAATGGCTTCTCCTATAGTTGGTCTTTTCCTTGGATCTTCTTGTAGGCATTGTTCAATTACATCACAAATAACCATAAGCTCATTATTCTTGAAAGACTTCAATGTTGGATCCGCCAATGAGATGATATTCTGCTTTTCATGAAGATATTTCGCCGCCTATAAACAAAGCAACAGTTATGATTTTTAGACAAGGTGAGTTACTCTGATGGTAAGCACCCTCCACTTCCAACCAAGAGGTTGTGAATTCGAGTCACCCCAATAGCAAGGTGGGAAGTTCTTGGAGGGAAGGATGTCGAGGGTCTATTGGAAACAGCCTCTCTACCCTAGGCTTGTGGGATTATACTAGGGTGTTGTTGTTGTTAAAAGAATGAAGTTTGACAAATCCTGCTCTAGCCAGAACTGAATCCAGGATTTACTGTCAGGGGGTTCAGAATGAGCTTAATTTATGCGCGCGTGCACACACTCACACACAAGAATAAAGTTTTTTGCATATGTAATGTACTTATGGATGAGACGAAAGCAATAGATTCAAATGAACCAGATCTTAGATCCGCCTCTGGCTCTAGCAAGGGGCGGATGTAGAGTATCTACGCCGGGTTCATTTGAACCTTGTACTTTCGAAACAAAGCATAAATTTATACGTAAAAATACATTAAAATTGCAAAAGATGGTAGGCTTGAACCCATAATATTAATGGGTTCAAGGCGAAAAAATCTTAAAGGTTGAACTCATTGCCTCTAGGGAACATAACGTAAAGTCCAAAAACTAAGAGAATAAGGGAAGCATATTATGATATAGAATAGATAGAAATTTACCCAGCTCAGAAGCGACTCTTTATCTTCTGAATAAGGCGATTTTCCAGATATTATTTCTAGTAAAAGAATTCCAAAACTATAGACATTCATTTCAGGATCAGCAAGCGGCGGCAGCTCAGAGTTCTCTAAATCATCACTAGAGGACTTTGACTTGGCTGTTAGCTCTGACCAGAAATCAATCTCTGTAATCTGTAAAACGAAAATATACGCGTTTACTTCCCTATGGTATACAATACAAGTGTTCCAACATTCATTTATAGTAGATATAGTTTCTTGATGACAAATGGAGGGATATATACACATGAGAAAGCAGACCTTAGCAGCATAATCGTCGGTCAAAAATATGGCCTTTGAATTCAAGTTGCAATGTGGTACGGGCGGGTTCAAATCATGCATATACTGAAGACAATACGCTGTACCCATGATCGTCCTCATCCTTGCGGACCAGTCAAGATGATCAGCTTCTTCAACTGGAACAGCAAAAAATTTTAGTTCGCATATTGGCGCGATTAATCTGAAACATGAGTTCCTAGAAGGTTTAATTACCATGAAGATGCTCGAAAAGAGTTCCGTTAGGAGCATACTCGAAGACCATCATCCGAGTAAAAGGTTCATCCTCCTCGCAATATCCAATAAGATTAACAAAATTCTTGTGGTTCACTCTTGAAAACGTATCAATCTATTCAGGTAAAACAATAAGAAACATCTATGAGTTCTATATAGAAAAAGTAAAGTGTGAGACAGAAAAAGATTTCAGGGATTGTATATTTGTGAAAGAAAAGCAAGATTTACTTTCTTCCTGAAGGCTGTTTCTGAGTGAACGGACCAATCTTTGACAGAACTTATTGTAGTTGAGATAACGGCGATCTCTACTCCGCTGGACAGTGTTCCTTTGTATACTATATATGAATCGCCGCTTGTAATAATGTTGCTAAAATCCTCGCATGCTGTTTCGAGCTCGGACCTGTTTAGTTTTGGTACCCCTACAATGTTTCCACGACGAAGATAATTACAATGGAAAACAAATAGCACACAGCAAAATGAAGGATTTAACCTTCCAACGGTTGTCGTTGAAAAGCAAGATATAGTGAAAAATAGTATATAAAAATGCTGCGCTAAGAATATCAGTCCTCCAATTCCTCATAAGAGGAAATCAGTACTTCCCTTCATTCAATTAAACATGTTATAAGTATAGATTAATGGGATGATATCAACCAGTGAGAAAGGTTGTTAACGCTTCAACTAGTATGAAAGTGGGGCCAGAAATCATGTTCGGCATGAGAACAAAGTCCCACATTGGTAGCTGAAAAGATTGGAAGTCTACGTATAAGGTAGGTGTGAGACCTTTTAAGAAAAACAGTGTGGGCTTGGCCCAAAGCGGACAATATCATACCATGTTGAGAGTATTTTCGGGCTAGCCGAGCCCAACATCTGATATCAGATCCCAGGTTTGGCAGATTTTGGTATGGCGATGGAAGAGTGATGGCGTGGGGCTCGTTTATCCAAAGCGGACAATATCACATCATGTTAAGAGTATCTTAGGCAATTTTAGCCCAATAAATCAGAATATTAGCAATATCAATTTTTGACACAATTTGATCAAAATACCTGTAACAAGTGATGGCTTGGGGCTCGTTTATCCAAAGCCGACAGTATCACATCATGTTAAGAGTTTCTTAGGCAGTTTTAGCTCAACAAATCAAAATATTAGCAGTATCAATTTTTGACACAGTTTGATCAAAATACCTGTAACAAATGCTTTTTGTAGCTGCCCACTCAATCCAGTTTTCCAAGGACCAATCGTTCTAGCTGCTCTGCTTCGGAAGATTAAGAACACAGATACGGCAAGAATAAGCAAAAATACACCACCTAAAATCCCAACTACATACTTCCAACGACTTTCAGATTTTTCGGCAGGTGGAGATTGACTATTAGTTGGCTGTTTAAAAGCACTCATAGGCTGCCCCTCGGGATTTGATCTGTCTTGAGATTCATGCTGTGGAGGTGAGAAAGGTAAGTTTGTAGGAGTTGTTCCATCGGTATTTGGCACAGCACGAAATGAACCACTACTTCTACTACTCGGCATTTGAATAACAGGACCCAATGGTCCTTTAATATTAGCAGGAGCAGCAGCAAGATTACTGGATTGTTCGCCTAACTTACGTCGTGCAATCTCCTCTTTATGGTCATCCAAAAAGCTCTTTCCAGGGGATGGCCTATTAAAAAAATGCTTCTCAATGACAAAACTTAATGACGAACACGTGATGTTAACAGATGTTTAATTACTTACAATTGGAAGAAACTGAGGTAATGAAAAAGTGTTCCCTTTATTGGTTCGATAAAGGAATTTATCGTCTTGAATGGGCTCATGCTGCCATGCCATATGCTGCCGGAAACAGGCATCAAATTATCAGAGAAAAACATGCAAAATACCATATTGAGAAAGGTACCGCTATGCCCTGGGTCCGAGGAAGGTCAGGACCACAGGGATCTATTGTACGTAGCCATACCCTACATTTCTGCAAGAGGCTGTTTCCACGGCTCGAACCCGTGACCTCCTGGTCACATGGCAGAACCTTTACCAGTTACGCCAAGGCTCCCCTTCATATATTTTACCACATTGATTGACGATAACTACGTTAAAAGGGCCACTGAGTAAGACAGGATACGAGAAAGCTAAAAAAAGGTCCTACCAATGCCGAAACTTTCTTATACAGCGAGTTCCGGAAGCAAAACCAGAAGTGAGATTCTCATCGTATTGCAATTCCGAGACTAAATGAAGCTTCCCAATTTCCAAAGGAACACTCTCTTCAAAGTTGTTGTTACGAATCAACCTGGAAAAAAGAATTAGACACAGTTGATGAGCATTTTGACGTCACTTCTGCAGCACGAATGTGCATGCGTATGTACAGATCCGCATGAAAAAACATTGACTCACAAGATTCTTAGTGATTGTAAGTCTCCTATTTCTGCTGGAATTGTTCCACTCAAATTATTATCGCTCAAGTCAAGCACTTCGAGCCTATTGAGTCGTCCAAATTCTTTAGGAATATCACCAAAGAAACAGTTTCCTGAGAGCATGCTGCGAAAGCAATCAGAGAGCAAGACGAAATACTGTTAAGATTCAAAAACCAATTTATGCAGAAAACAATGTTAATGATTATACAATCAGAGAGCAAGACGAAATAGATCACGCTGCAGTTATGTCCCTTTTTATCCAAGTTGTCGATCAAAGATTATACAACCTTTTACAAAGTAACATTTAATAAGCAAGAGCCTCAAAGGAAAGCATATAACTATAGTAAAAGCTTACAGCGATCTCAAGTGAGTAAGATTTCCAAGCTCCGATGCCAGTATTCCTTCCAAAGAACATCCATGGAGATTTCTGAACCAAGTGAAAAGAAAGGAAGACTAGTTTAACGACATAAGAAGTATCACAATAGTCTAAATAAACGAATTCGGTGTGTTGCACTTGGTTTAACATTATTAGTTCAACAGACAGGTTATAGAATCAAATCAATGAACACTAACCAATAGAGAAAGTTTATTGTCAAAACAATCTCAACTAGAAAGGTCGAGCAAGCATAACAAGAGACTTACAGCGTTTTCACTTTACCGTCCAGACACTCGACACCAGACCACGTGCACGGGTCGCAGTCATCAGCATTCCAGTTTTCAAGAACTCCATTTGGATCAGAATCAACTTTCAATTTGAATTCCAACAATGCCAATCCTATTTCTCAAATCAACAGTAATCAGCAAATCAAAGAATAAGCTAATAACTTGAATAGACAAAAGAAACTAGAGAATAGCCCGCGGACCGCAAGGACAAAAACCGCTGGCTTAAGTGAGTAAAAAGCATGAAAGATCAGGGTTCAAATTCCAACAATTATGTGACACGCTCTCCATTTTAGTCTGTCCGGAAAAGAATAACATCTTTCTGTATTTAGAAATAATTTGACTTTAAAACTCCGATTATAGCCTTGATGATTTGATTTTTATATTCACACAAATGTCTATAGCTTTTTTCAGACCTTCAAAATTCTTTCTTTCTTTCTTCAACTTTGTGTCCAACAAAACATGACCAAATCAAATGGGACAAAGGGAGTACGTGATTTCGTCTCATATGCCTAAGCCTTGATGGGCATAGTAATGAAACCTATGCTGATTGGAGATACACAATATATCCAATCGAACAATCGAAGTGCAAATAAGCTGGTCTGAACACCACCACCAACAACAACAAAAACATACCCAGTGTAGTCTCACAAGTGAGGTCTGGGAGGGTAAAGCGTAGACAGACTTTACCCCTGCCTTTAAGAAGGCACAGAGGTTGTTTCTGGTAGACCCTCGACTCAGGGAGGATAAAGGGAAGGGGCAATAACAAGCAAGCCAATCTGACAACCGAAAGGTCTGAACACCACCACCACCAACAACAACAATAACAACATACCCAGTGTAGTCTCACAAGTGAGATCTTGGAAGGTAGAGCGTACACAGACTTTACCCCTGCCTTTAAGAAGGCAAAGAGGTTGTTTCTGCTAGACCCTCGGCTCAGGAAGGGGACGGGGAAGGGGCAATAGCAAGCAAGCCAATCTGACAACCGCAAGTTCTGAACACCACCACCACCAACAACAACACTAACAACATACCCAGTGTAGTCTCACAAGTGAGGTTTGAGGAGGATAAAGTGTGCGCAGACCTTACCCCTGCCGTTAAGAAGGCAGAGAGGCTGTTTTCGGTAGGCCCTCGGCTCAGGAAGGATAAAGGAAAAGGAAAAAAGCAAGCAAGCCAATCTGACAACCGAAAGGTCTGAACATCACCACTAACAACAACAACGACAACAACATACCCAGTGTAGTCTCATAAGTGAAGCCTGAGGAGGGTAGAGGGTACACAGACCTTATCCCTGCCGTTAAGAAGGCAGAGAGACTGTTTTCGGTAGGCCCTCGGCTCAGGAAGGATAAAGGAAGGGGCAATAACAAGCAAGCCAATCCGACAACCGAAAGGTCTGAACACCACCGTCATCCAAAAAAAAAAAAGAAAGGAACTAGAATATCCAATGACAAACACAAAGACAATAGTAAACTACCTTCAGAATTGAGAGAGCAACATCCATGAACCTCCAAAAGAAGAATCAAAATGGAGAAATAAGACAACAACTTGATTCCATAAATGTTCCATCTACCCCTCATTGCTTGCAAAACCATATGTTAAGGCAGTAATTATTTCTGCCAAAAGCCAGAACTCTATACAAAATCTCACACAAAATCGCCAGCTTTTTCGTATGAATTGACTCTCTCCCGAGCAATGACAAATCACTCGGACACAGAATCACACATTTGCTTATCTGCACAACTCTATACTAGACACAAAAAAACAAAAAGAATTACAAACAATAGCAAAAAATATTAGCCTTTTTTCATATAATTAACCATAATGAGGTATCTTATTTTTCATATTTAGGCTATAATACCTCTGTTTTCACCATTATTTGTAAGCCCCGAGTCATCAAAATTTCCAAGATTCAACCTTTATCTGAAAATGCAGACACAGAAACAAGAAGAATTAGCAAATTTTTTTTTTCTTTTTGAAAGAATCGTCAAAGGCAAAAAGGTGATAAGAGAATAACCATATTTTCAAGCAATTAACAGAATTTTAAAGATTCTTTAAAATAATGAAAAAAAAAAAACAAAAACCAAAAGGGAGTGAAGGGTAAAGATTAAAAATTACCAGAAAATGAAATTCTTGCAATTTTCAAACAAATTAAGCAAATGCAGAATGTGGGAATATTATGGAATGTAGAATTAAAAATCCAAAGAAAATTATGTTGGTAATAAAGATTCTAGCTTTAATCTTTTTTTTTTTAAATTTTTTTGTTTTTGTTATATTGAGTGCTCTTTTCAGGATGATCTCAGAAGAGGAACCTCTCTTCGACCACCCCTGAGAAAGCAAAAAAGAGAAAAAAAGCTTTCTCTCTCTTATTTTCTCTCTCTAAGAGAATTTTTTCTGTTTGTTTCAGTTTTTTTAGGTAACATGACAACCACCATTTTTTTCTGACTCGCTTAGGACGCGCTTTTACGTACGTTTGACTACTTCCTAGTATTCACTGTCACTGTCTCTGCCCATGCGTGCGTGCCTCATTACAATCTTCATGAAAGAATGTTGTTGTCAGCACATAGTGTAATTGATAATCATATATTATATCCGTCTTTTCCACTACTGCATTCTTTCCCTGTTGTGATTGATTATGCATGGTTGTGTTGAGTCGAGATCCTATTGAAAACAGTCTCTGCTTGCGCAAAGTACAGGTTAGACCGTATACATACTACGTTTCTCATACCTCACTTGTGGGATTATACCAAGTATGTTATTGTTGTTATTGTCTTTAGCTCATCGAGGACATAATCCAAGATAGGAGAGCATGAAGGTCGAAAATTATGGTTGTCACGATCCAACTCCCACTATAGGTCGTGATGAAGGCATCGATGAACCATATAATTATTTTTTTATTTTATTACTTTTAAAATCATAAGTCTTATTAAATAAAGAATTTAATGCATTTAAAATCATGGTTACATACGATGCTAGTAAGAAAGGAATAAAAGATGACAATATTGGAGCAAACCATTGACATCAACTTGAATATCCTGAAACCCGGTGACACAAGTGCATGGCGTGAGTCTAAGTCTACCCGAAGATAATAAGGAATTCTAGCATACTGTCACATCCCGAATCATGGCCTGGGCGTAACACGACACTCAGTGCCTAACTACATGTGACCGAGTAAACCAACTAGATGGCTCAACATGTGGTATAAATGTAAGCCGAATATAAACATGCAACATGCTGATCTACTAAAGAGTCTCACTGAAATATCATAAATGCGGAAAGTACAGAAAAAGTCTGCAAGCATAAACGAGAAGCCGACAAGGCAAACATATAAAAGTCTGCTAATATCTTACTGACTCGAGTATAGCCTATGAAGCCTATAAAGAATATTGAAATGTTAACTGTTTACCGGGACAAGATCCTCGGTATACCTTATAAACTAAAATACTATACAGACTAAAAGAGAAGAGGGATAATGCCCCGAAAGACTAGGGCTCACCACTAGCTGATACGAGATGCCCTAGCAAGCATAGTCGTCAACCTGTAAATCGTTACCTAAATCGCAAGATGTAGGCTCCTGGCAAAAGGGACGTCAGTACATTTGAATTGTACTAGTATATAAAACAACTGAAAGAAAGAACTGTAATTAATGAAACTGAAATTGAACTGATAACTGAGAACTGAGCAGATAACTTAGAAGTGATAACTAATAAACTGATAATTGAACAAGGAAGTAAGGATCTGAATACTCACTCTTTTGAATGATGAACAACCTATTTATCTGATAAACTACGGCCTTAGGCCCAATATATATGTGCACAAGCTACGGCCTCAGGCCCAAGTAAACGTATATATAACTACGACCTCATGCCCAAAGATGCTCTCGGGCCCACATATACATAAAGCATGAACTACGACCTCAGGCCCAAATATAGGTGTTCAATATTCAGGATTTGAAATAAGGAACTGAGAATCATACTGCAATATATGATACTGAAATATTGAACCATATTGAGTTACATGATACGGAAATGTTAAATAGGACTCCACTGGAATATGTATTTATAATAAAATGATATGTCTTAACTGGGACTCATGGAATATTGAATGAATTATGAAACCATTTCATCTAGAGAATAGAAGTTCTACAACTATTTATAGAACTTATTCATAATTACTTTCTAAGGAAATTTGTAACAGTCAAAAGAATGAAACGTAGGGAGAATCATAAATATTTCCAAACGTAGAGAGTTAGCCTCACATACCTTAACTTCCTGCTCTTGAGAGCAATACAATATTTTTCAACCCTTTCAACTTTAATTTATAGCAATACAAGTCAAAAGGGATTTCATATTAGCAATAATACTCATATTTTGGTCACTTAGGCATTTTATCAAACACTTGGTAGGTATAAAGATTTCATAGTCCTTATTAATGGTGTTTCTACAACCAATAACTTATTCTCTTGCTCCTAGATAAATTCTCAAATCTCAATAGTTATAATCAACATCACTCTTCATCACCCATAAGATAAACAACACCCTTAACCAATAACACACAATCAACAACCCAAACCTATAACCGTTCATGATTTTTTGTCAAACCCATAAATCCATATCCCATGAAATAGAGTCTATAATCATTAATCCAATACTATAATCAAGTATTGGGTGAATATATTAACTCTTTGATGTTCAATCCTCTTGAATTCGAGTCCTAGAGTTTCTTTTCTCAAGAATGATGTCCCAATCCAATATCTAATTATTTGAAGGGGTTATCCATGTTAATAAGGTGCTGTAGAATTGAAATTAACTTAGAATCACCATTAGAAATCACCTTGGATGGTGGAGGGACCATGGGAGAGGCAATACATTCCCTTTCCAGAGCAAGTTTTTGTGTTTTGGGGTGTGGGGAACGAAGTAGGGATTTAAAAATGACCCCCCGGGGTATGCCCTCGCGCACATGAAGGCCCAAACGCGCACCTAGAAACGCAAAAGGGCAGTAGCATTGCCACAAGTGTGCGGCCGTGCCCGAGACCATCCGGGCGCGCACCTGGGTGCGCACACGACACATTGTTCAGTAAAACGCACATAACATTGTGCACATAGCTCTATTCAGGCTCCACTATATATCATTGGAAAGATATTTCAAAGGACTACAACCTTAGTGCTTTGAGTTTTCCCATATTCCTTACAAAGTTTCACTAAATCCTGCTGGAAGACGGATCTTTTGTAAACTTAGTCGATTTTATCGAATCTTATACATCTCACTCTCTGTCTTAATTCTAAAACAACTATTTCCACCCATACTCATGCTGATAGAACTTCACATGTCCAAAATATAACATTACTACTCATTTAACATATTCACACCTAAGCAAATTTTACGAGGTGTTACATTATCTCCCCATTGGGATCATTCATCCTCGAATGACTGTCCTGGGTGTAACTACGACTAACTCTGGACCTTAAACGAGTTTGTGATGACCCAATGGCCCATTTTATGAATTTAGACTCCGTTCTAGGCTTATTAGCCATAAAAGACTAAATATAAGTACTTCGATTTACGTGCACAGTCCGGGCGTGAAACCGGAAAGCTTTTATGTGAAAATATGAGAAATAGTGATTTCTAGAATTTAAAATTTGATTATAGTTGACTTTGGTCAACATTTTGAGTAAACGGACCCGGATCTGTGTTCCGACGATCCCGAGAAGTCTGCAGTAAAATATGGGACTCGGGCGTATGCCCAAAAATGAATTCCGAGGTTCCAAGCCTTAGAAATCAATTTTTGAAGGAAATTATTTTGCTGAAATAATTATAAAATAAAGAAAAGAATTAGTGTTTGAAATCATTGGTATCGGGCCCGTATTTTGGTTCCGGAGTACGGTACAGATTTGTTATGGTATTTAAATATTAACTATGAAATTTGGTGAAAAACGGAGTTTGTTTGACGTGATTCGGACATCCGGTTGATAAATAGTGAACTTTAAGTGTTCTTGAGATAAATAATGAGTTTTGCGTTTAATTCATAGTTTTACATGTTATTTTCATGATTTGATCGCACGAAAAAGTCCGTATGATGCTTTTAGACTTACGTGCATGTCTGTTTTAGAGCCCCGAGGGCTCGGGTGAGTTTCAAATATGTTTGGGTTGTGTTGCGCTTCATTCTTTCTTATGTTTCGACGTCGTTTCTTCAAGCATAAATGATATCATATTGAACAAATAAGCTCCGATTTCTGCTTTGAATGAAGAATTAGACCCGTATCGTAATTACGGACCCGTAACAAAAAGAATCATCGAATTTCGACATCGTATGAAGATTTTATGGGCATTTTACTAAGGTTGCCAGATTTTTCAGGTTAATTACGAAATTGTCACTAACGGCGTATTAAAAATCTGCACTATTTGCAAATATTAAACCTACATATCTCCTTCATTATAAGGTCAAATTGAGTGATTCAAAAGTCTAACTTGATTAGAATTTCACAAGGAATCCATAGAAAAAATAAATATCGAGTTTCAAGATTGTTTGGCACAAGAAACGAGGCAGAATAGCTGACAGAAAAATATATATAAAACGGGCAGACTTCTTCTTCAAAATTTCGAACCCCACAACCCTAGGAACCAATTTCTTCACCAAATATCATCCCCAAGTCATAGGTAATCAATTCTAAACTTTACTCTTTCAATTATTCATTATTTTTCATCACTTTTAAATCAAAAACTAAGAATTTTCATGGTAAATATTGAGGGTTTGGGTAGAATTAGGAAAATTTGTAAAAATCGAATCTTTACCTCGAATTGAGGTCTTATTTCGAAACTAATTGTATATTTGGGTTCGTGGGTGAATGAGTAAATGTAATTTGGTCAGAACCCTGAGTTTAGACCAAGCGGGCCCGGGGTCGGATTTTCACTTTTTTTAGAAAACTTAGGAAAAATTGTAATTTTCAATAAAGTTAGTTCCTTTAGCCTTAATTAATGATATTGAGTTAATTATGATTAGATTCGAGCAGGTTAGAGCAAGATTCTAAAGGAAAAGCTGTAATTGAGCAGTGAGTGACCTGCGAATGGGCGTGGTGTATAGGTGAGGTGACGAGTATCTATGCACCACCCAATTTGCCCGATAAACATGATCTCTTTCCTATTCCCAACTTAATTGATGCTTGCCTTAATTGTTGTTTGTTCATTATTGTTTCTATGACTAGTTGGCTTTGTTATTGTGTTGTTAAATATTACTGTGGTTATTTTGGAAAGAGTATTGGTTGTTTATTTGGTTCCCTTGTGGTACAAAACGGTTGTGTAGTTTTACATGGTTTATATATATATATATATATATATATAAATATATATATGTTCCTGTTGGTTTCATTTTTGATAATATTGAGGAATTATGAGAATTGCAGTTTAACTGTTTTATGATTGTTGAGGTTTACATGGTTGTATGGTTTCAATTGATTGTTGCCAATTGTTTTGGCAAGTGTATTAAAAGTGTTGGATGTTCTCTTGATTTTATCATGGTACATAAAGACTGAGATGGTTTGACAGCGTTACGGTATTTACATATATTCTGGTTGGGTTTATTGTGAAATGATATTGGTTGAAGCTTACGAGCTATACTGTTTTCTGTTTGAAATTGTGAAAATAAAAGTATTGTGAAAGGCTTGGTGTGAATTGTCAAATTTATGAATAAATTGATATGATATGTCTGGCGGGAGCGGGTTGCACGCCGCCACAAGGAGTAATAAGGGTGAACAGGTGGGATCGGGTTGCACGCCGCAACAGGAGTAATAATGGTGATATATTTAGGGAGGAGCAATAAGGGTGGACAGGTGGAAGCGGGTTGCACGCCGCAACAAGGAGCGATAAGGGAGGACATTTATATTTTTTTTTTACTGATTTTCAAAGAAAAACAAAGATTTGAAAACTTACTATTTTATATTATTATTTTTTATATGTTGGCACTACTTTTATTTAAAGATAAAGTTTGAAAATTTGAAAACTTATTTGAGAATTGGTTATGGCTGATGCCGCAAAAAGGCGACTGAGTTATTTCATTATTGTTGCAGTACTTAATTATTTGTTTAGATTTCCTTATTGCGTTATATTTATGGTTTCAGTTATATTTTCTTGTTCGTGTAGAATTGTTTTATTGCGTTATTGTATATATTATTGTCACAGACTATATGTTGTTAGTGCCCCGCCGTAGCCTCGTCACTACTTCGTCGAGGTTAGGCTCGACACTTACTCAGTACATGGGGTCGGTTGTACT
>ML444482.1:56910-75148 GCA_005239535.1 Nicotiana rustica
CCACTGTCTTAGAGGAAATTTGAAGCAGTTTGGGTTATTGTGGATAGGCTGACTAAATCAGCACATTTCATTCCTGTGGAAAGTACTTATACTTCAGAGCGGTTGGCTGAGTTATATATTCGGGAGATAGTTCACCTTCATGGTGTTCCCGTGTCTATTATTTCTGATTGGGGTACGCAGTTTACTTCGCACTTTCAGAGAGCAGTTCAGCGTGAGTTGGGTACCCGAGTAGAATTAAGTACAACATTTCACCCTCAGACTGACGGGCAGTCCGAGCGTACTATTCAGATATTGGAGGATATGCTCCACGATTGTGTTTTTGACTGTGGAGGTTCATGGGATCAGTTCTTGCCGTTAGCGAAGTTTGCCTATAATAATAGTTATCAGTCGAGCATTCAGATGGCTCCTTACGAGGCATTATATGGTAGGCGGTGTAGATCGCCAGTTGGATGGTTTGAGGCAGGAGAAGCTCGGTTATTGGGTACAAACTTAGTTCAGGAGGCCTTGGATAAGGTCAAGATTATTCAGGAGAGACTTCGTGCAGCTCAGTCTATGCAAAAGAGTTATGCCGATCGTAAGGTTCGTGATGTGGCATTCATGGTTAGAGAGAGAGAGTATTTCTTCTTGTATCGCCCATGAAGGGTATTATGAGATTTGGGAATAAGGGTAAGTTGAGCCCTAGGTATATCGGGCCATTTGAGATTCGTGATAGAGTGGGGGAGGTAGCTTATAGACTTGCGTTGCCTCCAGGGTTATCCTTAGTTCATCCGGTATTCCACGTGCCTATGCTCCGGAAATATCATGGTGACCCGTCCCACGTATAAGATTTCAGCTCTATCCAATTGGACAAAGACTTGACTTATGAGGAGGAGCCGGTAGCCATTTTAGACCGGCAGGTTCGTTAGTTGAGATCTAAGAGTTATCCTTCAATTCGAGTGCAGTGGAAAGGCCAACCCGTTGGGGAAGCTACTTGGGAGTTTAGGTCGGCCAAGCAGAGTAGATATCCACACTTGTTTTCCAATTCAGGTAATTTTCTATGTCCGTTCGAGGACGAACATTTGCTTTAGAGGTGGAGATTGTGATGACCCAAGGGGCCATTTTATGAATTTAGACTCCGTTCTAGGCTTATTAGCCACAAAAAGACTAAATATATGTACTTCGATTTGCGTGCACAGTCCGGGCGTGAAACCGGAAAGCTTTTATATGAAAATATGAGAAATAGTGATTTCTAGAATTTAAAATTTGATTATAGTTGACTTTGGTCAACATTTTGAGTAAACGGACCCGGATCTGTGTTCCGACGATCCCGGGAAGTCTGCAGTAAAATATGGGACTCGGGCGTATGCCCGAAAATGAATTCCGAGGTTCCAAGCCTTAGAAATCAATTTTTGAAGGAAATTGTTTTGCTGAAATAATTATGAAATAAAGAAAAGAATTAGTGTTTGAAATCATTGGTATCGGGCCCGTATTTTGGTTTCGGAGCACGATACAGATTTGTTATGGTATTTAAATGTTAACTATGAAATTTGGTGAAAAACGGAGTTTGTTTGACGTGATTCAGACATCCGGTTGATAAATAGTGAACTTTAAGTGTTCTTGAGAAAAATAATGAGTTTTGCGTTTAATTCATAGTTTTACATGTTATTTTCATGATTTGATCGCACGAAAAAGTCCGTATGATGCTTTTAGACTTACATGCATGTTTGGTTTAGAGCCCCGAGGGCTCGGGTGAGTTTCAAATAGGTTTGGGTTGTGTTGCGCTTCATTCTTTCTTATGTTTCGACGTCGTTTCTTTAAGCATAAATGATATCATATTGAACAAATAAGCTCCGATTTCTGTTTTGAATGAAGAATTAGACCCAAGTCATAGGTAATCAATTCTAAACTTTACTCTTTCAATTACTCATTATTTTTCATCACTTTTAAATCAAAAACTAAGAATTTTCATGGTAAATATTGAGGGTTTGGGTAGAATTAGGGAAGTTTGTAAAAATCATATCTCTACCTCGAATTGAGGTCGTATTTCGAAACTAATTGTATATTTGGGTTCGTGGGTGAATGGGTAAACGTAATTTGGTCCGAACCCCGAGTTTAGACCAAGCGGGCCCGGGGTCGGCTTTTCACCTTTTTTGAGAAAACGTAGAAAAAATTGTAATTTTCAATAAAGTTAGTTCCTTTAGCCTTAATTAATGATATTGAGTTAATTATGATTAGATTCAAGCAAGTTAGAGCAAGATTCTAAAGGAAAGGCTGTAATTGGGTAGTGAGTGGCCTGCGAAATTGAGGTAAGTGTTTGGTCTAACTTTGACTTGAGGGAATAGGAATCCCCACTTGTTTGCTATGTGAAATGCATGGGCGTAGTGTATAGGTGAGGTGACGAGTATCTATGCACCACCCAATTCGCCTGATAAACATGATCCCTTTCTTGTTCCCAACTTAATTGATGCTTGCATTAATTGTTCTTTGTTCATTATTGTTTCTATGACTAGTTGGCTTTGTTATTTTGTTGTTAAATATTACTGTGGTTATTTTGAAAAGAGTACTGGTTGTTTATTTGGTTCCCTTGTGGTACAAAACGGTTGAGTAGTTTGGCATTGTTTTTACGAGATATATATATAATCTTGTTGGTTTCATTTTTGATAATATTGAGGAATTATGAGAATTGCAGTTTAACTGTTTTATGATTGTTAAGGTTTACGTGGTTGTATGGTTTCAATTGATTGTTGCCAATTGTTTTGGCAAGTGTATTAAAAGTGTTGTATGTTCTCTTGATTTTATCATGGTACATAAAGACTGAGCTGGGTTGACAGCGTTACGGTGTTTACATATATTCTGGTTGGTTTTATTGTGAAATGATATTGGTTGAAGCTTACGAGCTATACTGTTTTTTGTTTGAAATTGTGGAAATAAAAGTATTGTGAAAGGCTTGGCCTGAATTGTGAAATTTATGAATAAATTGATATGATATGTTTGGTGGGAGCGGGTTGCACGTCGCAACAAGGAGTAATAAGGGTGGACATACGGGACCGGGTTGCATGCCGCAACAGGAGTAATAAGGTGATATATTTAGGGAGGAGCAATAAGGGTGGACATGTGGGAGCGGGTTGCACGCCGCAACAAGGAGCGATAAGGGAGGACATTTATATTTTTTTTCTGATTTTAAAAAAAAAACAAAGATATGAAAACTTACTATTTTATATTACTATTTTTCATATTTTGGCACTACTTTTATTTAAAGTTAAAGTTTGAAAATTTGGAAACTTATTTGAGAATTGGTTATGGCTGAGGCTTGGAAAAGGCGACTGCGTTATTTCATTGTTGTTGCAGTACTTAATTATTTGTTTAGATTTCCTTATTTCTTTATATTTATGGTCTCAATTATATTTTCTTGTTCGTGTAGAATTATTTTATTGCGTTATTGTATATATTATTTTCACAGGTTATATGTTGTTAATGCCCCCCTGTAGCCTCGTCACTACTTCGTCGAGGTTAGACTCGACACTTACTCAGTATATGGGGTCGGTTGTACTGATACTACACTCTGCACTCTTTTGTGCAGATCCAGGTATCGACTAACAATAGAGATATTTAGAGTGGCTATTCATTTATTCGGAGACACGAGGTATATCTGACGGCGTTCACAGATCCCGAGAGTCTTCTCATATTTTTATAAAACTGTTTTATTATATTCAGAACAGTTACACTATTTATTTCAGCCCATTATTTGTAGTATTCTTTAGTAGTTCGTGAATTGTGACACCAGACCCTGGGGTAGTTCTAGAGTTACTTATATAATTAGTTCGTGGCTCGGTTTATTTATGTGTTTATTATTTTATGTTTGGAATTATTCATTAAAAGTCAGTAGCTTAAGTTTATTTTATAATTGTTTATTATGTTTAAATGGATAATCAAAGGTAAATAGCTAATCGAACTCTAACATTGGCTTGCCTAGCAAGTGTGGTGTTAGGCGCCATCACGATCTCTAAGGTTGGGAATTTGGGTCGTGACAGAGTCTGATGGAGAGATGCAAATATTGAATTGTCATAAACAGATGTATACTAAACTGAACGAATACATGATTACTGAACTACTGAGATACTGAACTAAATGACTACTAAATTGATTGAATAGTGAGCTGATTAAATACTGAAAGACATGGAGATTATATTATATGGTCTAAATGGAAAGGGTTAATTATCCTCAACATTTATTGATTGTTCTTCAAAGATATGGGGATATCTGGACTTTATGTCCTCTTTGGCTTCCCACGTCGCCTCTTCAACCTTTTGATTCCTCAAGCACTTTCATTGAAGCAATTTCCTTAGTTCTGAACTTGCAGATTTGGCGATCAAGAATAGCCACTGGAATTTCTTCGTAAGTCAGGCTATCTATAACCATTATAATCTCCATAGGAACCACAAGAGATGTGTCTCCCATGAAGTTCTTCAACATAGACACATGAAACAATGGGTGTACATCACCTAATTCTTGTGGCAATTCTAACTCATAAGCCACCTGCGCGATCTTCGCAGGATTCTATATGGCCCAATATAGTGGGGAATAAGCTTCCCCTTCTTTCCAAATATCATAATGCCTTTCGTAGGCGAAACTTACAGAAACACCCAATCGTCAACTTGGAACTCTAAGTCTCTACGTCTTACGTTCGAATAGGACTTTTGGCGACTCTGTGCCGTCTTCAAACTCTCTTGAATCAAGTTGGCTTTCTCCATAGCTTGATAGACCAAATCAGTTCCTAACAACTCTGCTTCGCCAACTTCGAACCAACAAATTTGTGATCTATACCTTCACCAATATAGAGCTTTATACTGTTCCATATAGATACTAGAGTGGTATCTGTTATTATAAGAAAACTCAATGAGGGGTAGATGATTATTCCAATTACCTTTAAAATCGATAACACACGCCCTCAACATATCCTTAAGAGTATGAATGGTGCGCTCTACCTGCCATCTGTCTGAGGATGAAAAGTTGTGCTGAGGTTCACCTTTGTGTCCAGTTCTTTCTGAAAGGATTTACAGAAGTTTGCTGTGAACTGAGCACCAAGATCTGAGATGGTGGACAAAGGTAACCCATGCAATTGAACAATTTCCTAGATATACAACTTGGCATAATCCTCTGCTGAATCTGTAGTCTTCACTGGCAAGAAGTAAGCTGACTTGGTAAGTCAGTCTACAATCACCCAAATCAAATCATGCTTCCAAAACGAGTGAGGTAAACCTGTTATGAAGTCCATGTTTATCATCTCTCATTTCCAAACAAGAATTTTTATACTCTGAGCCAAACCACCAGGCTTCTGGTGTTCGGCTTTCACTTGCTGACAATTTGGACGCTTAGCCTCAAAATTTGCTATGTTCTTTTTCATATCATTCCACCAATAAATCTCCTTAAGATCATGATACATCTTTGTGGAACCTGGGTGAATAGAATACTTGGAATTTCGGGATTCTGACATAATCGGCTCTTTGAGCCCATTTACGTCTGAAATGAATAGTCTGCCTTTGTACCTCAAAGTACCATCACCTCCCCCTTGTTCAAAAGTCGTAGTCTTGTGTTTGTGAATCCCCTCATTCAGTTGTAATAAGTAGGGATCACTGAACTGCTTTTCCTTCACTTATGCTACTAAGGAGGATTCATCCGTGTTCTGAAGAACAACGCCACCATATTTGGAGTCCAAACGTCGAACTCCTAGACTTGCTAAACAGTGGACTTCCTTCGTTATAGTTCACTTGTCTGCTTCAACATGAACTAAGCTTCCATAGAACGTCGACTACAACATTTGCTTTCCTCGGATGATAAAGGATATCAACATCATAAGCTTTGAGCAATTCGAGCCACCTTCTCTGACGTAGATTCAATTCTCTTTTCTTGATGATGTACTCGAGACTCTTGTGATATGTGAAAATATCAACATGCACCCCATACAAATAATGGGGCCAGATCTTTAACGCAAATACCACAGCTGCTAACTCAAGATCATGAGTGGATAATTCTTCTCGTGAGTCTTGAGTTGTCTCGATGAGTACGCTATAAATTTACCATGCTGCATTAACACACACCCAAGACCAACCCCAGAAGCATCACAATAAACAACGAACCCTTCGGTTCCTTCTAGTAGTGTCAAAACTGGTGTTGCAGTCAACCTCTTCTTTAACTCCTCAAAAATGTTCTCACAAGCGTCTGACACTGAATTTGACCTTCTTCTAAGTCGATCTAGTCAAAGGGTACGAGATAGAGGAAAATACCTCTACGATACGATTGAAATAGCCTACTAGACCCAAGAAACTTCTTATATCGGGTACTGAGGTAGGTCTAGGCCAATTATTCATTGGCTCTATTTTCTGAAATTCCACCTTCATGCCTTTCCCTGAAATGACATGGCCCAAAATTCAACTTATTTCATTCACTCTTAGAAATTTTGCATATAGCTTGTGATCATGCAGTGTTTGCAACACAATTCTAAGATGTTCTACATGGTCAGTCTCGCTATGGGAATAAATCAAGATAAAGCTTGAAGACCCTATTCATAAGGTCCATGAAAGCTATCGGTGCATTCGTTAAACCAAATGACATTACCAAAAATTCGAAATGCCCATATTGAGTCCTAAAAATCTATTTTTGGAATATCCACTTCCTCAACCTTCAACTGATGGTACCCCGATTTTAGGTCAAACTTGGAATAACACTGGGCACCCTGAAGTTGATCAAATAAATAATCTATTTGGGAAGAGGGTACTTGTTCTTGATGGTGAAATTATTCAACTAACGATAGTCAATGTACATGCGCAAAGACCCATCCTTCTTTCAGACAAACAAGACTGGTGCGGCCCAAGGTGAGACACTTGGCCTTATAAATCCATTATCTAGAAGATATTTCAACTGGACTTTTAGCTCTTTCATCTCTACTGGAGCCATTCTATAAGGCGGAATAGATATCGGCTTAAGCCTGGGAGTCGATCAACCAAAGTAAATCTCTCTATCGGGAGGGACTCCAGGAAGATCTTCGGGAAACACTTATGGGAACTCATTTAGAATGGTACTGACTGGAGAGTGGGAATCTGAGCATATGCATCCCTAACTCGAACTAGGGGGTACATATACCCTTTAGAGATTATCTTTCTGGCTTTAAGATATGAAATTAACCTATCCCAAGGTGCTACTGCATCAACCTTCCATTCTAAGACTGGTTCCGGGAAATTCGAAACTTACTATTTTGGTTCTACAACCCACTGTGGCATAACAAGACTCTAACCAATCCATTCCCATGATCACATCGAANGGTACATATACCCTTTAGAGATTATCTTTCTGGCTTTAAGATATGAAATTAACCTATCCCAAGGTGCTACTGCATCAACCTTCCATTCTAAGACTGGTTCCGGGAAATTCGAAACTTACTATTTTGGTTCTACAACCCACTGTGGCATAACAAGACTCTAACCAATCCATTCCCATGATTACATCGAAGTCTACTATCTCCAATTCTACTAAGTCTTCTACAGTAAGACGATGATACACTTTGACATGACATCACCAATAGATACGTCTTGCTATTACTAATTCTCCAACTGGAGTGGACACTTCAAATGGTTCACATAACTTTTCTGGTTCTACACAACGTTTCTGGTTCTATCACAAATTTCTTTAGTGCACCACGCCCTTGTTGGGCTTGAAAGTTCTGAGGGGATGCTGAGTTTGTGGACTGAGCTACATTGCCTCCATTATTCTGCCCTGCTGATGGACAATCCCTCAAGAAGTGGCCCTACTGACCGCACCTAACGCAACCATTTGTGCCCAAACGACACACTCATGGATACTTTTTACCACACGTGTTGCGAGTAGGGTACTCAAGGCCTCTATAGCCCACACTAGTATGCGACTGTCAGTCTAATGCTCTGAAATTTTGTTTTTTCTTGTTAAACTTGGACCTCTGAACTGGTTCCCTAGATGGAGATGGAGGAGGTCGTGATTTTGATTTCCTGAAGAATTGATGATTGCCACCTATTTAAGATCCCCCATGGCTTCTCTTGCTGAATTCCCCGTCCTTCTCCCTCTGTAGCCGATCTTCTTCCTTCAATCTGTCTTTGTTCCCCTGAACAAAGGCAACCATCTTAGTAATGGTCATATCATTGTTCTGAGCAGCTATATTAGCATCAACAAAAAAATCATCTGAAAGCCCCAACACAAACCGCCTAACTTTGGCCCTCATGTCACGTACCATCTCCGGAGCATACAGAGACAAACTTGTGGAAGTACTCATTCACACTCATCTCATTCTGTTTAGTCTGTCAAACTCTAAAGCCTTCACTTCTAAGACCTCAACGGGTATAAAATGCTCAAGGAATGTATCTGCAAACTCCTTCCAAGTCGCAGGAGCCACATCCTCCCCTCGAGACTCTTCCTATTTTCATACCAAGTGTTAGAAACATCCTTTAGGTGGTACGCAACATGCTCTGCTGACTTTGTGTCTGTAGCATACATCACTCGGAATACGTTCTAAACCTCATCAATGATGTTTTGCGGATCCTCATCCTTTCTGGACCCTGTGAAAACTGCAGGTTTCATGTTGAGGAATTTCCTAAACCTGGAACTTACCGTCTCATGAAAAACACCTGTTCCATGCATTTGAGTCTGAGTAGCAACAATATGGATGCGCAACTGGGTAGCTCCCCTGACATCCATGTCTGAAGCATAGGGCACTAAGCCCGATGCAACTCCCTGGGTCGAAGTGTCCTCCTCCTGAGTAGCATTAGCCGTAGCCCCCTGGCTAGTAGCTGAGGCCCTCTTGGTGTACTTCTTTTTTTGAGGCATTTTTATTTTCTGAAATAAGCAATTTGTACGATTTAGAAGAACTCCTCAAATCATAGCTCTAACTGCACGATCTAGAGTATGAAAGAAATGGAACTATCCTAGATGTCTTGGTGGTCAATAGTTTACACGTGTGGCGCGCACAAACGTAAAAGTGACCACACTGGACACAACTTCATAGACTCCCTAGGACTCTTGAACCTAGGCTCTGATACCAAGCTTTGTCACGCCTCGAACCATGGCCTGAGCTTAACACGACACTCGGTGGCTAACTACATATGACCGAGCAAACCCACTGGATGGCTGGATCAACATATGGTATAACTATAAGCCGAATATAAACATGCAACATGCTTATCTACTAAAGAGTTTGACTAAAAGATCATAAATGCAGAAAGTACTGAAAAATTCTCCAAGTATAAACGAGTGGCCGATAAGGCTAACACATAAAAGTCTGCTAATATCTTACTGATTGGAATATAGTCTACGAAGCCTCTAAAGAATACTGAAATGCTAATTGTTTACCGGGACGATATCCCCGGTATATCTTACTAACAGAAATACTATAAAGACTAAAAGATAAGAGGGATAATGCCCCGAAAGACTAGGGATCACCAATAGCTTCTACAAGATGCCCTAGCAAGCAGAGTCGTTAACCTGTAAATCGTTACCTCCAACGCGAGATGTAGGCCCCGAGCAAAAAAGGACGTTAGTACATTTGAAATGTACTGGGTATGTAAAATAACTGAAAGAAAGAACTGTAAAAACTAAAACTAATACTTAATTGATAATTGATAACTGAGAATTGAACTAATAACTGAGAATTGATAACTGATAAAGTGATAACTGAACAAGGAAGTGAGGATATGAATACTTCCTCTTCTGAATGATGAACAACCTATTTATCCGATAAACTACAGCCTCAAGCCTAATATATATGTGCACAAGCCACGGCCTCGGGCCCAAGTATACGTATACATAACTACGACCTCAGGTCCGAAGACGCATAAAACTTAACTACGGCCTCAGGCCCAAATATGCATAAAGCATGAACTTCACCCTCGGGCCCAAATACAAGTGTTAAACATTCGTGATTTAAAATAAGAAGCTGAGAATCATACAACAATATATGATACTGAAATACTGAACCCTAATGGGTTACACGATATTGAAATGCTGAATAAGACTCGACTGGAATATGTATTCATAATAAAATGATCTGTCAAAACTGAGACTCATGAGATACTGAATGTATTATGAAACCATGTCATCTAGAGAATAGAAGTTCTACAACTATTTATGGAACTGAGGCATAATTGCTTTATGAGGAAATTTGTAATAGTAATAAGAATGAGACGTAGGGAGAATCATAAACATTCACAAACGTAGAGAGTTAGACTCACATACTTTAACTTCCTGCTCTTGAGCGTAATATAACATTTGTCAACCCTTTTAACTTTAATCTATAGCAATACAAGTCAAAGAGATTTCATATTAGTAATAATACTCATGTTTTGGTCACTTAGGCATTTTATCAAATACTTGGTGGGTATAAAGCTTCATTGTTCTTATTAATGGTGTTTCTACACCCAATAACCCATTCTCTTGCTCCTAGATAAATTCTAAAATCTCAAATGATTATAATCAACATCATTCTTCATCACCCATAAGATAAACAACACCTTTAACCAATAATCATCAATCAACAACCCAAACATATAGTCGTTCATGATTTTCTGTCAAACCCATCAACTCATATCCCATGAACTAGAGTCTATAATCATTCATCAAATACTATAATCAAATAGAGGGTGAAGATATTACCTTTTTGACGTTCAATCCTCTTGAATTCGAGTCCAAGAGTTTCTTTTCTCAACAATGATGTTCCAATCCAGTATCTAATAATTTGAAGGGTTTATCCATGTTAAGAAGGTGTTGAATAATTGAAATTAACTTAGAATCACCATTAGAACTCACCTTGGATTGTTGGAGGGATTGTGGGAGAGGCAAGAACTTTCCTTTCTATAGCAAGTGTTTGTGCTTTGGGGTGTGGGGAACGAAGTAGGGCTTTAAAAATGACCCCCGGGTGCGCTGCCAAGCACCTGAAGGCCCAATTGCGCACCTGAACACGTAGAAGGGAAGTAGCAATTCCACAAGTGTGTGGCCGCACACGAGACCAATTGGGCGCGGACCTGGGTGCACACACTGTGCATTGTTCAATAAAACTCACACAACTGTTTGCACAGAGATACGTTCGGGCTCCACAATATATAGGGCTACAACTCTTGTGTTTTGAGATTTCGTCGATTTTATCGAATTTATACACCTCACTATCCGTCTTGATTATATAACGACTATTTCACCCATACTCATACCGATAGTACATCACATGTCCAAATATAACATTACTACTCATCTAACACATTCACACATAAGCCGAATTTACGGGGTGTTACACATACGCACATACATTTGTCACCCCATACGTGCGTAGCTCCTACAATATGTAACACATAGTAAATATAGCACATACAGGGTAAATTCACCCTCACAAGGTTAGGCAGGAGATTTACCTCGCTCCGAAGTTCTATAATCGGCTTTAATGCCTCTCTAACACCTCAAATCGATGTCCATCGATCCGAAACTAGTCCAATACTAATAATTAATTAATTTATAACAATTCTCAACTCCGCTCGAAAAGTCAACAAAGTCAACCCTCGGGCAGACGTGCCCGGATTCAAAACCTTTTTGAAGATAAACATTACCCATAACACCTTGAACTCAAATATATAGTTTATTCCTAATTCCATGCCAAATTTCGTGGTCATAATCCAAAAATACCAAATTCTAGTTTTTATTCCAAATCCCAACAATTTTTATAAAATTTCATTTTTAAATCCATATGTAACTCATGTATTTATCTTACAACAATTGGGAAAAACTCACCTCATAATAGATGATGAAATCCTCCCCTCTAAGAGCTCCAAAAATTGCCCAACCAAATGAAAATGTGAGAGAAACGGGCTAAGTCCCAAAATAAAAAGCTTAATGCCTAGGCTTTTATTCTTCACGATTGTGGTAATGCATCGCGATCGGGAAGGCGAAACCGTCCGCCCCAAAATTTTTCTTCTTCACGAACGCGAGGTCCCGCACGCGATCGCGATGCACAGACGATCCAAGCCTTCGCGAACGCGAGCCAATATCTGCTAATGAGAAAGCAAATCGCCCAACCTGACAACTCCCTCTTCCGCGATTGTGAAGATCCTCACGCGATCGTGTAGAACAACTCCCCCAACAAGCCAGCACCATAAAAACATCGCGTTCGCGACTCCGGCCACGCAACACGTAGAAGAACCTGTTTACCTTCTGCGATTGCGACCCTCTTCTCATGATCGCGATGAAAAAAAATCTTCCCTAGCTCCATCAACTCTTCACAATCGCGTTGCCTCCTTCGCGATCGCAAAGCACATGCATGTCACCAGAACCAACAACGACTAACAATGATGATTGGTTTGAAACCATCCCGAAATACACCCGAGGCCCCTAGGACCCTGTCCAATCACACCAACAAGTCCCAATGCCTTATCCAAACTTATTCATAGGCTCAAAACTCCACTAATAACATCAAAACCATGAACCGACGATCAAAATCCTTCTTTGAACTTTTAAACATTCAAACATCACTGAACGCGTATGAATTATATTTAAACATTTCGGAATGAAGCCAAATTTCACGCACAAGTCACAAATCTTAATAAAAACCTATTCCAAGGCACAGAACCCCAAACAGACATCGATAACATCAAAGTCCTCTTCAAACCAAACTTAGGAAATTCTAAAAACTTCAAAATGATCATTTCCACAATAAGTATCGAAATGCTCCCGGACCACCCGATACTCAACCCGAACGTACGACCCAGTCCGAAATCATCATATGAACCTATTAGAACCTTTAAATTCTGATTCCGAGACTGGTTTCTCAAAAGTCAAACCTTGGTCAACTCTTCTAACTTAAAGCTTTCGAGTTGAGAATTTTCCTTTCGAATCAACTCCGAACTTCCTGAAATTGAATTCCAACTCTGCATACAATTCATAATATATAAAATGAAGCTACTCAAGGACTCAAACTACCTAACAACGTGCTAGAACTTAAAACGACCGATCGGGTCGTTACAATGGTAGAAGGTTAGTAGTAAGTCGAATGATTAAGGTAGAAAGTTAGTAGGTAGTTGAGGGATTCCTCTTCTGTATGTGGGGGAGTGTGGTTCTAGTTTAGAGCACCTTAGTTTTCCCTCTTTTCGTTTCCACTATTATTGTTATTATTTTAGCTTTATCATATTGTTCAATTTTATGGCTACAAATGTTTCTTTTACTTTTGTTCGCTTTACTATTTTTGCTATCATTACTTTTATGTTCCATAGTATTTTTATTATAGATCTTTACTCTTGTATTTTCAAACCTATTTTAAAAACTATTTTTCTTGAGTCAAGGGTCTTTCAAAAACAACATCTCTACCCCATAAAGGTAGGGGTAAGATTTGCATACATCCCTACCTCCCCAAATCTCACTTGTAGAATCACACATGTATGTTTGTTATTGTATGTACTATATTCATCCAAATTTATGTTGAACTCTTTCTTTATTAGTCAATAATTTTTTATGATTCCTACTTTACCCCATAAGAATTGATCTATAACCATACAAAATCTATGGTTTATTTTAGAGCACAAGATTCAAAAGTCTTTCTTTCTTTCTTGTAAAACTCCATGTCGAATTAAATACATAAAATAGGATCAAGGGAGAATATAACTTATTTTCACATGTTATTTACGCCAAACCATGATTAAATGATCTAATAAGATGAAAATAGGCAAAAATACAAAATTGTCGATCAGCCGAAACTAATTATATTTGCTAGCCAAAAATGTATAAAGTGTGAATATTATATGTATATATTCACATATATACAACATCTCTATATTTTCTTAGCTATTATTTTTTATAGCGGCCATAAAATATATATTTCTCGTGAAAATACATGTTAATTAACCATGATTAAGTGATACATGTGTGTGTGTGTAATGACGTGTGTGTGTGTGTAATTACCCGATAGGTAATGTTGAACTTTAGCCTTTATTTCTTTGTTCTGATACCCCGAGTAGCTCCATTTAGTGCTCCTCGATTTGCATTCATAGTCAGTGTCTTATTCCGAAAAGTTTTTATGTGGAAATATTTAAGAAGATGCAATATTTTGCCTTAATTTTTTTTGAGTTGACTACGATAAATATTTTGTGTAAACATACTCGAATCAGTGTTTTAAGGCCCTGGTGGGTCCGTATGCCCATAATTGAATTCAGAAGTCCCTAACTTGATTTAACGTGATTTGTTGAAAATTAGTAATTTGAAGGCTTAAAAATTTCTCAAGTTTGGCCGTAGGTTGAATTTATTGTTACCCGGTTCGGATTTTGGTTTCGGAACTTGGAATAGGTTCATTTGACTATTTATGACTTGTCTTCAAAATAGTGAAATGACGTGATTCAGACATCCGATTGTAAATTTTCATGTTCTTGAGTTCTTTGAAAAAAAATTTCATACATTTTGATGTCCGATTCGTAATTCTAGGTGTTATTTTGGTGTTATGATTGTGCGAGCGAGTTCGTATGGTGTTTGTAGACTTGTGTTGGTGTTTGGTTTGGAGCCCCGAGGCTCGAGTGAGTATCGATTGCATTTCAGAGAGTTTGGTAGTTGCTGGAGGGACCTGGTGTGCAGGTCTCGCAGATGCGAGGCCAGAGGTCGCATTTGCGACAAATGGCCAAATCTTTGATGGTTTCATCTACGAACATTTTGTTCGCAATTGCGATGATGACCTGGGAACAACATGGAATTTGCGACCTGTCCATGTTCGCATTTGCAAACTTGTCATCGCAATTGCGATGCTAGCAGAGATGCAGCGAGTTCACATTTGCGATAACTAATTCGCATTTGCGGGGTGCAAAAATCGCATTTGCGACATCTATGCCTGGACAAAAGCTGAGAGACGATATATTTAGCCTCATTTTTCATATTTTGGAACCACATGCTCAGTAGGAGGCGATTGTGAAGAGGGAATTTCATCTACAAACTTTTGGTTAGTGATTCTAATCCATTTATAGTCATATTCCATAAACGTCTCTAGATTTTAACATCAAAATCATGTGAATCAAAATGAAAATTTATAAAACTTTGTCAAGTTTTTGAAAAATAAGAAATTGAGTTTTGAGAGTCGAGTTGGACTCGAATTTTGAAGCTAATCGCATATATGAACTTGTGGGCTCATGGTAATCGGAATCTACCATTGGACACGGGTTTTGATCTGGCAAGCCCTGACTTGACTTTTGTTTACTTTTTGGATAAAGTATAAAGATTTATCTTTATCTATTATAATAGATTTTCCTAGCATTGTTTGATGATATTAAATCGATTTTGGTTAGATTCGATTGGTTTAGAGGTGAATTATAGAGGAAAGGCCTCGGTTGTGATGTTATTCTATCATTGATAATTGAACCATTCTATTCTTGTTCTCTCGCAGATGGCGAGAACACGCATAACATCTATAGCCAAACAGGAGCCTAGCCCCCTATGAGATCGATTACCAGGGGCGGACGCCGAGCCAGAGGTCGAGGCAGAGGCAGAGATCATCCTAGAGATCGAGGAGAAGCACCTGCAGTGTAGGAGTAGATTGATCATGAAGAGGAGGTCCCAGCTCAGATCGTGCCCGTCGGACCAGCTCAGGTCCCATAGGGATTCATAGCCACTCCATTGCTTAAGGACTCTCTAGTCCCCTTGGTTGGCCTTAGGAGAGTGTGTCCCAGACCGGTGCTCTTCTTCTGGCACATGCCATCTCTCAGGCTGGGGAAGGAGAAAGACTCCCGATACTCACACCCGGAGCAAGCGGCTCCCCTATATCATACTCTAGCAGCATAGCCAGTTGTGATGGTTCAGTCGGTTGTTGCGGCACAAGCGAGTGATAAGCACTCTATGTCTTCTGAGGCCTTCTTGAGGATGGATATTTTTACCAAGATCTTCCATATTCATTTCAGTGGTGGATCTTCTGAGGACCCCAAAGATTACTTGCACCATTACCACGAGGTGTTGCACAACATGGGTATAGTTGAGACCAATGGGGTCGACTTTGCAGTGTTCAGAGATGGTGGAGATATTATATGTTGACTAGACCAGATGGTTCGCCGACACTTACCTGGGATCAATTTTCACATCTATTTCTAAAGAAGTACATTCCTATCACTCTTAGAGAGGATTACCGCAGGCAGTTTTAGCGTCTTCAGCCAGGTAGCATGAATGTCACCCAGTATGAGACTCAATTTATGGACCTAGCTCGCCACACCATTATCTTGCTTCTTACTAAGAGGGAGAGAGTGAGAGGATTAAATGATGAGCTCACTTTTACTATCAGGCTACAGATGGATAAGGAGACTAGATATGATATTACTTTCCTAAGGGCTGTAGATA
Source organism: Nicotiana rustica (assembly GCA_005239535.1). Taxonomy (NCBI): domain Eukaryota; kingdom Viridiplantae; phylum Streptophyta; class Magnoliopsida; order Solanales; family Solanaceae; genus Nicotiana; species Nicotiana rustica. Next base: position 73,246 of record ML444482.1, read on the forward strand.
TTGTTAGCGAATATGATGTCCCTAAGACGGCTTTTCGGACTCGGTATAGGCATTATGAGTTCTTGGTGATTCCATTTGGGTTGACAGACGCCCCATCAGCATTTATGGATTTAATCAACCGGGTATTTAAGCCTTATTTGGATTCTTTTGTGATCATTTTCTTTGGTGATATCTTTATCTATTCCCGCATCCGAGAGGAGAATGGGTAGCATCTTCGGATTGTACTTCAGACTCTGAGGGATAGTCAGTTATATGCCAAGTTTTCAAAGTGTGAGTTTTGGTTATACTTGGTCGCCTTTTTGGGGCATGTTGTCTTGGCCGATGGCATAAAAGTGGATCATAAGAAGATTGAGGCAGTTCAGAATTGGCCTAGACCCACTTCGGTTACAGAGATTCAAAGCTTCCTGGTTTGGTGGGTTATTATCACTGGTTCATGGAGGGGCTTACATCCATAGAAGCCTCATTGAATAGATTGACACAGAAGGGTGCTCCATTTAGGTGGTCGGATGAGTGTGAGTAGATCTCTCAGAAGCTCAAGACTGCCTTGACTACGTCACCACTGTTGGTATTGCCCACAGGTTCAGGATCCTACATGGTGTATTGTGATGCATCGTGTATTAGGATCGGTGCAGGGTGATTACGTAGGCGTCATGGAAGTTGAAGTGCATGAGAAGACTACCGTGTTCATGACATAGAGTTGTCAGCCATTGTTCATGCGCTGAAGATTTGGCGGCACTATATCTACAACGTTTCATGTGAGGTGTTCATGGATCATTAGAGGATATAATTTTTTTTCAAGAAGAAGGGTCTAAACTCGAGGCAACGGAGGTGGTTGGAGCTGTTGAAAGACTATGATCAGGCTTTGACCAATAAGTTCACGAGGTTAGATGTTTCGGAGCCCACTCGCGTTCTAGCTTGCACAGTCTCTCGGTCTTCTTTGTATGAGCATATCAGAGAGCGTCAGTATGATGACCCTCATTTGCTTGTCCTTAAGGACATGGTGCGACACGGTGGTGCCAAACAGGTTACTATGGGATATGATGGGGTGTTGCGGATGCATGGTCCAAGAGGTTTTGGACCTCTATTTGGATGGTTCTAGACCTTATCTAGGCTGCTCAAAATGCAAAACTAGGCGACAAGCAACAAAAACACATAAAGATAGTTAAAGGCTCACATTAACCTCCACACTTAAACAGCAAATGCACGCAAACATGTATACAAATTAGGGGATTTTCAGAATTCAGAACCTTAAACCTATAGACATGATTTCTAGGTGAGTTTTGAGTTAAAGCATGTGGGGCGTTTCAAAGGCAAGATATCGCTCATAGACAGAATTATTCAGGCATTACAAGCTGGTTATTGAATGTTTTAAGTTATTAACCCTATATGTGTTATGCCTAGGTGATCTACGCAGTTGAGTATAACAAAATTTGCTAGGAGAAATCCCAGAATTATTCATGCTTTCTAATAGTGACGTACATGAAACAATGTTCGAGTGGTTTAGCATTAACCAATTATAGCAAGCAATTATTCTCTATAGGCAGGATCTCTAACCCATAGTACTAAGGGCTTATTTTATTGTTATATCTTAATCCTATAGGCATAATGTCACGACCCCAAATCCTAACATGTCGTGATGGCGCCTATCGTGGAACTAGGTTAGCCAACCATCACATAACTACACATTTGTTTTAATATAATTCCTCAAAAAAGTCATTAATAACCAGCAAACTGAGTATAATAAAAAATTCTCTAAGTCTTTAAGCAAGCATAATAAAAACTAATAGTCTAAACAAATCCCCCAGGACTGGAGTCAACCGATCGCGAGCAACTAAGAATAAAACTAACTTTGCTAATGTCATAAACAATGTCTAGGAATAAAATACTAATACTAATAAAGGAA
>ML444482.1:75568-85907 GCA_005239535.1 Nicotiana rustica
TACGGACGCTGGACAACTACCTCGAAATCCCAAAAGCTGACGATAACGAACTCGGATGGCTACTGCTCCAAACCAGTACCTGGATCTGCACACAGAGGTGCAGGGAGTAATGATGAGTACGCCAACTCAGTATTAATGAAAATAAATCAGAGTCTGAAGAATAAGAAACACACATCAACAAATACACCAATCCACAAAACAGTAAAATGCCAAGTCTCAATAAAGTGTACGTAAGTTCGAAAACATGTTTCCGTAAAAATCCTTGAAACAAGTATAATTTCAAATGTTTCTCGGTAAAACTCCCAAAAATATCAGTTTGAAAGATGAAATGAATCATAATAAAAAATCAGTAAAATATCATCATAAAACTGCCCCTCGGGCATAATCATCACTCAGAAATATTCCCTCAGCACCTCACCATCACTCAGTAACAGTCACTCAGCACCTCACAATCCCTCATACCTCCCAATCACTCGTCACTCGGCACTCGCACTCAGTAGGTACCTGCGCTCACTGGGGTGTGTACAGACTACGGAGGGGCTCCTATAGCCCAAGCTCTAAAATCAAGCCAAATCATGGCATCAAATGACTCTCAGGCACTCAACCTCTCTCATATCATGACATCCTCACAACATTGGTCCTCGGCCTCACTCAGTCAGACACTCTCTCAGCATGCCACTAGGTCCATAAATAAGATGGGGTTCTCGACCCAAGACAATACTTCATTTCAAGAACAATATCAGTAATTCAGAGTGTCAAAACAATTTATCAAGAAGGACTGAGTGTAAAATCATAATATAATAAGTGAGGAACATGAGAAAATAGCCCCAAGGGGTTAAAACAGATCGGCACTAGGCCCCAAACATGGCTTACAACCCAAGTATATCAAAACACAGTAATACTAAAAGTCATATGCTTTAAAAGCAGTTTCGCAACTCGATAGCTGCCTAAAAAGGAACATTTTTCCAAATTTCCAATTCGTGCACGCCCCACACTCGTCATCGAGTGTGTGCATCACTCCAAAACCGTGAAAGGATGTAAAGTCCAGGGTTTCATACCCTCAGGACAGGATTTAAAGACATTACTTATCTCAAACTAGCCCGAAAAGCTATTCCGCAACACGCTTGCCCCTCGAATCAACCTCCGAGTGCTCCAAATCTACCAAGTTCAGATTTTTCACATCAAATTGTGCTAAGGGAATGAATTCCAATTGAAAAATATCAACTTTATGTACAAAACCCGAAATTAGCCAAAACCCGACCCCCGTGCCCGCATCTCGTAACTCAACAAACCTTATACCAAAACGATCCCCATCATCTCCCGAGTCCGTACATATAAAGAACTCTAAAATCGGAGTCCGTTTGACCCCTCAAATCATCCCTAAAAGATCTCAAAATCTCAAGCCCTAATTTCACCTTTTTCTACTGATTTTTCCCAATTATACTCTGTTAATTTAGTCCTTAATCACATATAATCGAGTTATGGGGTCCAAAATCCATATCTCAATGAAGAACAATCGATTTCCCTCTTCACAATTGCTCCAAAAGCTCTATTCCCGTTCAAAAATGGTGGAAAAGTGGGCAAAGGTCACAGAGGGTTTTAATTTATACTTCCCAGGCTTTTACTCATCGTGATCGCGGGACCCACATCGCGATCGCGAAGCACAAATTCCCAGCTGACCAAAATTACTCTCTGCGATCGCGACTAGACCTATGCGATCGCGAAGCTTTATCTCCCAGGCTTATGTGATCGCGGACCTCTGACCGCGTTCGCGAATAACAACGCGTGGCCCCTAGACTTGACCTACTAACCTTACGCGATCGCGACTAAGCCCACGCGTTCGCGATGAACAAACCGTCAATGCTACACGATCGCACCCCATTCTCCGCGATCGCACTGTACAATTTCCCCCTGGCCTCATGAAACCCTACGCGATCGCGGACCGTTCCTCGCGATCGCGATGAACAAATTCCTGCTGCACTAACACTAGAATACCAGCATTATTCCTAAGTCCAAAAGTGCTCGATTGAGCATCCGAAATACACACGAGGCCCTCGGGACCTCAACAAACCCTACCAACATATCCCATAACATCATTCAAACTTAGGCGAGCATTCGTAACACCAAAAACAACACCAAAACACCAAAATCACATCCAATTCAAGCATATGAACTTTGAAAAATTTAAATTCCACCAACGATGCCGAAACTATCCAAAACACATCCGATTGACCTGAAATTTTGCAGACATATCCAAAATGACATTACGAACCTGTTCCAACTTCCGGAATTCCATTCCGACCCCGATAGCCTATTTTCCACTGCCGACCGGAAATCACCAAAAACTAACTTTCGCCAATTCAAGCCTAATTCTACACCGGACATCACAAAAATATTCCAAACACACTCCTAAGTCCCAAATCACCTAACGAAGCTATCCGAACCATAATATTCACATTCCGAGGTCGTTTACCAATAAGTCAACTTTTAGTTGACTTTTCCAACTATAAAGCTATTTTTAGAGACTAAATGACTCAATTCTCAATATTAACTATTCTGAACCCGAGCCAACCGACTCTAACACATTATAAATAGTATAACCAACTTATGACAAGGCAGTAACAGTAAATATAATGCAGATTCTTCGTAACGACCGATTGAGTCGTTACATTCTCCCCCTCTTAAACAAACGTTTGTCCTCGAACGGGTCTAGAAACATACCTGGAGTCTCAAACAAGTAAGGATATCTGCTCTGCATCTCCCGCTCGGTCTCCCAAGTAGCCTCCTCCACTGGCTGACCTCTCCATTGTACCTTCAATGAAGCTATATCCTTGGACCTCAACTTTCTGATCTGACGATCCAAAATTGCTACTGACTCTATCTCATATGACATATCACCCTCAAGATGAACTATGCTGAAGTCTAAAACATGAGACGAGTCACCAACATATTTCCGGAGCATCGACACATGAAATACCGGATGAACACTCGACAAGCTGGGTGGAAAGGCAAGTCTATAAGCCACCTCTCTAATCTTCTGAAGTACCTCAAAAGGACCAATAAACCGATGACTCAGCTTTCCCCTCTTTCCGAACCTCATAACACCCTTCATGGATGATACCTTCAGCAGTACCTTATCACCTTCCATAAAAGACACATCCCGGACCTTCCGGTCCGCATAACTTTTCTGCCTAGACTGCGCCGTGTGAAGTCGCTCCTGAATCAACTTCACCTTCTCCAATGCATCCTAAATCAAATCTGTGCCTAATAGCCTAGCCTCACCGGGCTCGAACCAACCAACCGGAGATCTACACCTCTTGCCATATAAAGCCTCATACGGGGCCATCTGAATACTGGACTGGTAGCTATTATTATATGCAAACTCCGCAAGTGGCAGAAATTGATCCCATGAACCACCAAAGTCAATCACACAGGCACGCAACATGTCCTCCAAACTCTAAATAGTCCGCTCTGACTGCCCGTCGGTCTGAGGATGAAACGCAGTGCTCCAATCTACCTGAGTACCCATACCTCTCTATACGGCCCACCAAAACTGAGATGTGAACTGAGTACCTCTGTCAGAAATGATAGAAACTGGAACCCTATGCAATCGGACAATCTCCCTGATGTAGATACCAGCTAACCACTCCAAAGTATAAGTAGTACTGACAGGAATGAAGTGCGCGGACTTGGTCAACCGATCCACAATGACCCAAATAGCATCAAAACCCTTCGAAGTCCATAGAAGCCCAACTACAAAGTCCATAGTAATACGCTCCCACTTCCACTCCGGAATATCTAACCTCTGAAGTAATTCGCCTGGTGTCTGGTGCTCATACTTGACCTGCTGGCAGTTGAGACACCGTGCTACATACTCAACAATTTCTCTCTTCATCTGCCTCCACCAATACTGTTGTATCAGATCATGATACATCTTCGCGGCATCCGGATGAATGGAATACCACAAGATGTGGGCCTCTACTAATATCAACTCTCGAAGCCCATCCACATTGGGCACGCAAAAATGGCCCTGCATCCTCATAACTCCTTCATCACCAATAGTAACATCTCTGGCATCACCTCGACGGACCCTGTCCTGAAGAACTAACAAATGCCGGTCATCGTACTGGCGTGCTCTAATATGACCATAAAGAGAAGACCGGGAAGCCATGCAAGCTAATACCTGCAGAGGCTCTGACAAATCCAATCTCACCAACTGACCTGCTAAAGCCTGAACATCAAGTGCTAAAGGTTCTGCTGCTGAAAGGTAAGCTAGACTCCCAAAACTCTCGGCTCTGCGACTCAAAGCATCGACCACTACATTGGCCTTCCCCGGATGATACAAAATAGTGAGTCATATCCTTGAGAATCTCCAACCACCTCCTATGACGTAAATTCAAGTCCTTTTACTTCAGCAGATACTGCAGACTACGATGATCAGTGAAAATCTCACACTGCACTCCATACAAATAATGGCGCCAAATCTTTAAGGCATGAACAATGGCAGCTAACTCAAGGTCGTGCACTAGATAATTCTTCTCGTACACCTTCAACTGTCTAGACGCATAGGCAATCACCGTAGGGTCCTGCATCAATACCGCTCCCAAGCCAACTCTAGAAGCATCACAGTAGACTGTATAAGAACCCGAACAATAGGCAAAACTAATACCGGAGCTGTGGTCAATGCTGACTTGATCTTCTGAAAGCTATCTTCACACTCATCAGACCATCTGAATGGATCACCCTTCTGGGTCAATCTGGTCAAAAGCAAAGCAATAGAAGAGAATCCTTCCACAAAGCGACGGTAATAACCTGCCAAACCAAGGAAACTCCTAATCTCTGTAGCTGAGGATGGTTTGGGCCAACTCTGCACCGCCTCAATCTTCTTCGGATCAACCTGAATACCCTCACTAGACAAAACGTGCCCTAAGAAAGCTACTGAACCAAACAAAAACTCACACTTGGAGAATTTTGCATAAAGTTTCTTCTCCCTCAACCTCTGTAACACAACTCTCAAATGTTGAGCATGCTCCCCCTGGCTACGAGAATACACTAGGATTTCATCAATGAACAAAATGATGAAAGAATCAAGGTAAGGATGAATCACATTGTTCATCAGTTGCATGAACGCGACTGGAGCATTGGTCAGCCCACATGACATAACCAGAAACTCATAATGACCATATCTGGTCCTGAAAGTAGTCTTCGGAATGTCAGAATCCCGAATCTTCAGTTGATGATACCCGGATCTCAAATCAATCTTGGAGAACACATCTAGATCCCTGAAGCTGGTCAAACAAGTCATCAATACGGGGCAAAGGATACCGATTCTTCACCGTAACCTTATTCAGCTGCCTATAATCAATACACATGCGCATGGAGCAATCCTTCTTCTTCACAAACTATACCGGTGCACCCCAAGGTGACACACTAGGATGAATGAACCTCTTATCTAGGAGTTCCTTAAGCTGCTCTTTTAATTCTTTCAACTCCGCTAGTGCCATACGATAAGGTGGAGTATAGATAGGCTGGGTTCCTGACACCAAGTAAATACCAAAATCAACATCCCTGTCAGGTGGCATGCCTGGCAGGTCTGCAGGAAATACGTCCGAAAAATCACGTAACACAGGAACAGAATCAACAGAAAGAGTCTCACTACTAACATCCCTCACAAAAGCAAGATAAGATTCACATCCTTTCTCAACCATACGTTGAGCCTTCAAATAAGAAATCACTCTGCTAGGCACATGCTCTATAGACCCTCTCCACTCAACTCTCGGAACTTCGGGCATAGCTAGGGTCACGGTCTTATCGTGACAATCAAGAATAACATGACATGGGGATAACCAATCCATGCTCAGTATCACATCAAAATCAACCATACTGAGTAACATCAAGTTCACTCGGGTCTCCAGACCCCCAATAGATATAACACACGACCGGTACACACGGTCCACAACAATAGTATTGCCCACCGGAGTCGAAACATGAACAGACGTAACTAAAAACTCATGGGGCATATTTAGAAAGTGAGCAAAAGACGACGAAACATAAGAGTATGTGGAACCAGGGTCAAATAAAGCCAAATCATCATTGTGACAAACTGATATAGTACATGTAATAACTGCATCGGAGGCCATATCATCAGGCCTAACTGGGAGTGCCTAGATACGTGGCTGACCTCTACCTGTTCGACCTCCCCCTCGAGGGCGGCCTCTAGCTACCTGACCATCACCCCTAGGTGCCTGGGTAGGTGGTGAAGTGACTGGGGCTGAAGTTGAGGGCTGAACCCTCTGCTGAGATGAACTACTAGCACGACGAGGACACTGTCTCCACCCATGTCCAAACTCTCCACACTCAAAACAACTACTTGGAGATGGAGATGGGGACTGAAGAGAACCCCTGCTACTATGATAACCACCTGATGAACCATGCATAGAAAAGCTCTGAAATGATGATGCTCTGGAGGAGCTCTGAGCTGGAAGGGCACTAAAAGATGAACGTCCCAGATGAGAACTGCGAGGAGCCAGCCCAGAAGATGCGCCACTATAAGCTGGGCGAACTAGCTGAGGAGGTCTAAATGGACGACCTCTACTGTGCTGAAACTGCCCTCTGGAAGGGGCACCAGTTACCTGATCCCCGAGGCCTCTTGGCCTCCCTCTCCTCACGCTCCTGCGTACGAACCGACTCAATATCCCGAGCAATGTCAACAACCTGCTCGAATGTAGCTCCCGACACTCTCTCCCTGGTCATCAAAATCCGAAGCTGATACGTGAGACCATCTACAAACCTCCTAATCCTCTCCCTGTCAGTAGGGACTAACTCAGAAGCATGTCGAGCCAACTCAAAAAACCGCATCTCGTACTGTGTAACTGACAGCTCTCCCTGGCGCAGATGCTCAAACTGCCTGCGCTGCTCCTCTCTGTGGGACTGAGGAACATACTTCTCCAAAAAGATCGTGGAGAACTGCTGCCAGGTGAGGGGTGCTGAACCAACCGGCCTACGCTTCTAAAATGCCTCCCACCAAGTGAAAGCAGCACCAACAAACTGAAATGTAGCAAACGAGACCCCACTGGTCTCCAGAATACCAGCAGTACGGAGTATCCTCTAGCACTTATCCAGAAAACCTTGGGCATCCTCGCCCTCTGTGCCGGTGAAAGTCGGAGGCTAAAGTCTACTGAACCTCTCCAGCCTACGTTGTTCATCCTCGGGCATGACTGGGACTATATAGTCCTGAACTGGGGCAACCGACTGGGCTGGGACTGCCCCCTGTGTCTGAAGGCCCTGTACAACCTGCTCAGGTATCCGAGCAGCAGGAGTCTGAGTGCCACCCCCAGCCTGAGATATAGCAGCAGTAGTAGTCATAGCAACTGCCTGAGCCAAACTGGTGCATACTGTCAAGATCTGAGCCAGGGTCTCTTGAAGACCCGAAATGACAATAGCACTGCCGGTGCCTGAGCCTGTCCCGCTAGAGCACCCTCGACAGGAACCTGATCCTGAAAAGTAGGGGGATCCACTGGTATTGTCCCGGCTGCTACACGGGCTGGTCCCCTAACTCCACCACGGCCTCGACCCCTTGTGGGTCTGGCTGGTGTCTGGTCACCCTGATCAGTAGCGCCTGTCCTCACCATCTGTGAGAGAATGAAACAACAGTAATTTAGATTTCAAGAACCAATAGAATGGCACGAAAGAGTTCAAGAAAATGAGATTTTTCCTAAGAGTTATGTAGCCTCTCGAAGATAAGTACAGACGTCTCTGTACCGATCAACAAGACTCTACTAAAACTGCTCATGATCGTTGAGTCCTATGTAACCTAGCGCTCTGATACCAACTCATCACGACCCCAAATCCTAGCAGGTCATGATGGCGCCTATCGTGGAACTAGGCTAGCCAACCATCACATAACTACACATTTGTTTTAATATAATTCCTCAAAAAAATCATTAATAACCAGCAAACTGAGTATAATAAAAATTCCTCTAAGTCTTTAAGCAAGCATAATAAAAACTAACAGTCTAAACAAATCCCCCAGGACTGGAGTAAACCGATCACGAGCATCTTAGAATAAAAATAACTCTGCTAATGTCAGAAACAATATCTAGGAATAAAATACTAATATTAATAAAGGAAGGGAAATGGAGAAGCTGCGGACGCTGGACAACTACCTCGAAATCCCAAAAGCTGACGATAACGAACTCGCATGGTTACTGCTCCGAACTAGTACCTAGATCTGCACACAGAGGTGCATGGAGTAATGAAGAGTACGCCAACTCAGTAGTAATGAAAATAAATCATAGTCTAAAGAATAAGAAACACACAGAACAAATACACCAATCCACAAAACAGTAAAATGCCAAGTCTCAATAAAGTGTACGTAAGTTCGAAAACCAGTTTCCGTAAATATCCTTGAAAAAAGTATAATTTCAAATGTTTCTCAGTAAAACTCCCAAAAATATCAGTTTGAAAGATGAAACGAATCATAATCAAAACTCAGTAAAATATCATCATAAAACTTCCCATCGGGCATAATCATCACTCAGAAATATTCCCTCAGCACCTCACCATCACTCAGTAACAGTCACTCAGCACCTCATAGTCACTCATACCTCCCAATCACTCGTCACTCGGCACTAGCACTCAGTAGGTACCTGCGCTCACTAGGGGTGTGTACAGACTCCGGAGGGGCTCCTACAGCCCAAACGCTAAAATCAAGCCAAATCATGGCATCAAATCACTCTCAGACACTCGGCCTCTCTCATATCATAACATCCACACAACATTGGCCCTCGGCCTCACTCAGTCAGACACTCTCTCAGCATGCAACTCGGTCCATAAATAAGATGGGGTTCTCGACCCAAAACATTATTTCGTTTCAAGAACAATATCAGTAACTCAGAGTGTCAAAACAATTTATCAAGAAGGACTGAGTGTAAAATCATAATATAATAAGTGAGGAATATCAGGAAAATAGCCCCCAAGGGGTTAAAACAGATCGGCACTAGGCCCCAAACATGGCTTGCAACCCAAGTATATCAAAACACAGTAATACTATAAATCATATGCTTTAAAAGCAGTTTCGCAACTCGATAGTTGCCTAAAAAAGGAACATTTTTCCAAATTTCCAATTCGTGCACACCCCACACCCGTCATCCAGTGTGTGCGTCACTCCAAAACCGTGAAAGGATGTAAAGTACGGGGTTTTATACCCTTAAGACAGGATTTAAAGACATTACTTACCTCAAACTAGCCCGAAAAGCTATTCCGCAACACGCTTGCCCCTCGAATCAACCTCCGAGTGCTCCAAATCTACCAAGTTCAGTTTTTCACATCAAATTATGCTAAGGGAATGAATTCCAATTGAAAAATATCAACTTTATGCACAAAACCCAAAATTAGCCAAAACTCGACCTCCGGGCCCGCGTCTTGGAACTCGACAAACTTTTACCAAAACCATCTTAATCATCTCACGAGTCCGTACATATAAAGAACTCTAAAATCGGAGTCCGTTTGACCCCTCAAAACATCCCTAAAAGGTCTCATAATCTCAAGCCCTAATTTCACGTTTTTCTACTGATTTTTCCCAATTATACACTGTTAATTTAGTCCTTAATCACATATAATCGAGTTATGGGGTCAAAAATCCTTCCCTCAATGAAGAAAGTCGATTTCCCTCTTTAAAATTTCTCCAAAAGCTCTATTCTTGTTCAAAAATGGTGGAAAAGTGGGCGAAGGTTGCAGATGATTTTAATTTATACTGCCCATGCTTTTACTCATCGGGATCGCGGGACCCACATCGCGATCGCGAAGCACAAATTCCCAGCTGACCAAAATTACTCTCTACGATCGCGACTAGACCTATGCGATCGCGAAGCTTTATCTCCCAGGCTTATGCGATCGTGGACCTCTGACCACGTTCGCGAAGAACAACGCGTGGCCCCCAAACTTGACCTGCTAACCTTACGTGATCGCGACTAACCCCTTGCATTCGCGATGAGAAAACCCTTAATGCTATGCGATCGCACCCCATTCTCCGCGATCACACTTTACAATTTCCCCCTGGCCTCATGCAACCCTACGCGATCGCGAATCGTTCCTCGCGATCGCGATGAACAAATTCCTGCTGCACTAACACCAGAAAACCAGCATTATTCCTAAGTCAAAAAGTGCTTGATTGAGCATCCGAAATACACACGAGGCCCTCGGGACCTCAACAAACCCTACCAACATATCCCATAACATCATTAAAACTTAGGCGAGCATTCGTAACACCAAAAACAACACAAAAACACCAAAATCACATCGAATTCAAGCCTATGAACTTTGAAATTTCTAAATTCCA
>ML444482.1:85972-97228 GCA_005239535.1 Nicotiana rustica
AACACACTCCTAAGTCCCAAATCACCTAACGAAGCTATCTGAACCATAATATTCACATTCCGAGGTCGTTTACCAATAAGTCAACTCTTAGTTGACTTTTCCAACTATAAAGCTATTTTTAGAGACTAAATGACTCAATTCTCACTATAACCATTCTGAACCCGAGCCAACTGACTCTAACACATTATAAACAGTATAACCAACTTATGAAAAGGCAGTAAAAGTAAATATAATGCAGATTCTACGTAACGACCGACCGAGTCGTTACATGCTCCCCCTCTTAAACAATCGTTTGTCCTCGAACGGGTCTAGAAACATACTTGGAGTCTCAAACAAGTGAGGATATCTTCTCTGCATCTCCCGCTCGGTCTAACAAGTAGCCTCCTCCACTGGCTGACCTCTCCATTGTACCGGACATCACAAAAATATTCCGAACACACTCCTAAGTCCCAAATCACCTAACGAAGCTATCCGAACCATAATAACCACATTCCGAGGTTGTTCACCAATAAGTCAACTCTTAGTTGGCTTTTCCAACTATAAAGCTATTTTTAGAGACTAAATGACTCAATTCTCACTATAGCCATTCTGAACCCGAGCCAACCAACTCTAACACATCATAAACAATATAACCAACCTATGACAAGGCAGTAAGAGTAAATATAATGCAGATTCTATGTAACGACCGACCGGGTCCTTACACATAATTTTTAGGTGAACATCGCCAAGTAAAATAATTGGAATCCTATAGGTAGCGTTTCTTGTTGGGGATGAGAATTGAAAGAAAAATCAATGACAACTAATTCCTATAGGCATGTTTTCACATATCAATAGACATAAGTGCAACATTTTCTAGTCGTGTTTGCTAACAGACATTGTGTGTGTGTGCGCGCGCTTCCTCTAATGGAATGGTTTCTATAGTGTATATAGTAATTGAACAACACATATAGCAAATAAATTACCAAGTTCTATAGGCATATTATCTACCCATTTTGCAAGCAAATAATAAATTCTACCCATTTCCTCTTTACATCCCAATCGTTTATACAAAAATTATTATAGGCTCAATAATGAATAAAATCAAAGTATTTTACAAAACGATGACAATAAGCCTTGAGTAGGCCCAAACAAAATACCCAGCACTGTCTAATCCTTCAGTAAGCATACCTAGGCCTCTAATAAGGATCCATATTCAACACACGGCCACGGAATCCATAAAGGAAGTATTGCACCCTTTGAATCAGCCAGTTCAGGTATAACAGATAACATGATAGAATGAGATGAATAGAAGTAGTTTAATATTGAGGAACTGACTAAGGACCAAGTCCTAGTGTGTCAGAGTTCACAAGGGCCTCAAATGGACCCCGAGCAGTGCTCACACTAGGGAGGTCAATGATAAAGCCTAGGAAGCCTTGGCTTTCAGGCGGCTAAGAATGAGAACTCAAAAAGAGCCCAAATGACAAGTGAAGGAGAGTATACTAAGGTTGAGAGACAAAATTGAGAGATACAAATATAGTCATGTTGAGCACATAGAGCAGATAATCGAACATGCTTTAGGGTTTAAGAACAAAGTTAGCAAAAATTCAAAAAACAAGTTCAACACTTAGTGCATAAGTAGTCATACATTAGTAGAACATGTTTGCAGGATTGGTAAAACTAGCATACACAGATTCATATTAAAGGAAAGGGTTCAAATTATGCTAAGTGTAGGTCCTAATGTTATGAAATAGTCATACTAATTTGGTAGCAAAAAATATTTAGACATGATAAAAAGCATATTAGAACTACTGGTGAATCAGGGAGTCAAAACATGCTAAAGGGTTTACTGATAGAGAACATGATCAAAACATGCTATATAGGCAAGCTATCACCACAGAAATGCAGAATAGGATAGGAAAATAGACTTGTGCCATATAGTGAGAGTAAATATTCATGTTTTGAATACAATTGACTAGCTAACTAAAAAGAGCACAAACTATGTAGGTAAAGCATAACCTAAGGCAAAATTAAACACCAAAGAGATGCTAAAAAGTGTAAAGGTTCCAAACAGTAGTAATTCGAAACACATTGGCTAGTCAGACTTGAAAAATATCTAATTTAATATAACCGGGTTTAGGCATGCTTCAAACTATCAACATTATGAAGCTAAAATTTAAAGAGACCTAAATTTGAAGTGAAACAAACAGAATTGCACATAAAAACCCCCAGAAAATACATTAAGCTATCAAACTTCAGAAGTGAAAACATATACAAATAACAGATACATATGAATGAAATTACAAAGTCTAGTAACTCACCAGTTAAACGAAGAACAGTAAAGAATAAACTTCCACAGAAACCCAGAATGTCAATGCGTCAAAATTCCAAAGAGCTTCAATGAACTCCTGGCAATCCTCGCACCAAGAACAGGTTGAATAACAAGGTCTTAGTGGCCTTGGCTTTCAGCTGGCCAAAACAGAATACAAGACAAGAGAATATCAGAAAGCACAAATTTAGTGAAGAAAAATGTCGATTAAAAGTCAGTCCCAAGAAGGGAAATGAGGGGGTTTATATAGTAGTCAAAAACTGAACGAACACATAAGAAAATGAAATAAATCAAACAACAAATAAGGAAAGAAAATATTCAAAATCAGTTCGAAATCAATTTAGGTGAAAAATACGGTATACCCTAATTTTTAGGGAATGTGCAAATCATAGGAATCTAAATGAAATCGGACTCACATTATACAATGTTGAACGTATGTAGATGAAACAGTGCTCAAAATCAAAGATTTGAACCCCTTTTGGTTCGATTTCATATATTATTGCTTGCCATGTTTAGGCAAGCACTTAGGTAATACCACAAATGGACGACCAGTACGATAAGGATTCTAATATGGCAAGAAAATAGTAGTCGAATCCCATTAGGAGAGGGATTAGGGGAGGCAGCTAGGGTTTAATGAATAGGAGAAGAGAGAGTTTCAGGGCGGCGGGTAAAAGGGAATGAAGGGATTAGGGTTTGGGCACCTAATTAAAAGGGAGGGGTTAATTGTGGGCCGTTGATCTTGAAAGATCAACTGATGGGATTTTAAAATGAATGCGGAGGGTTGATTAAACGGGCATCGACCGGGTTTTTATAAAGGGTTGTTTTGCTTTGGGATGGGAGTTTAGGCTAAGGTATTGGGCCATTTGGTCCGAAATTAGCCCTATATTAGGCCAATAATTAAATTCACATAAATTATTTTAAATAAAAATTTGTAGATAATAAAATACTACTTGGGAAATTAAATGATTAAAAATAATAACTCAATATATAAAAATATACAAAATATGATTTTAGTCCAAATAATGCAAAAAAGTAATTATGCATAGCGTATAGGTTATTATTGCAAAATTATGTAAATAGCCTATAAAATACGAAATATAATTATATAAAATAAAGTAAAATATTATGAATCATATATATATATGGATGTAGAATAATAAACTGGATGATAGAGTCATTATAAAAATAATTTAAAGGATAATTTATAAATATTGAATGATTTAAATGCAAGAAAAATTGATGTTTTAAAATTGTGAAATATTATGGGTAAGTGTTTGCATAGATATTGTAAATTAAATAATAATGCAAAATGATATTTGAAAGTATATATATTATTTGAAAAATATATGAGGGCAAAATTGGATATCAACAGTTGCCCCTCTTTACCCGGGAATGATGAAAGAGTTGTCGGGTAAAGAAAATGATGGCCAATTTTGGCCGAATTGAATGATTTGAAAAAATGGGGGTCGAACCCTGGTTCCTGAGTTGCTTACATATCCCTGGTGTTACGGGAATCATGCTGTGTGTAGTTCTAGATCCAATGGTGAACTGAACCGATGGAGTTGTTATAGGAATGGTCGTATGTTTCGGAAAGGGTTCTTTTGGGTAGGACGATATTAGTTGAATTTATACGAAATCATAAGTGTGAGTGTGAAATGTTATGGATGTATCTCAGAATGAGTATATGAACGGTTATAAAGTAAAAGTGGGTAACTGATGGTGGTTGGTTACGTTTGAAACAATTGAAGGATGTGAGCGTTGAGAACGGAAATCGGAGCGAGGATTGCTCCCGTTTGGAGAACGGTTACTTCCTGAATTACCTAAAAAACTTAAAACATAGCGCATGCGAATATATACGGGTTATTGCGAGAATTTAAACATGATGCAAATTCCCTTTGGACCATGAAGGTTGTCTTTGGACGATGAGGATGATGTCCTTAGACTATGACGTCCTGGGCCATGAATCATGTGATAAGGGATTCGCAAGCCATGAAATGCTGTCCTCGGGCCATGAGGATGGTGCCTCTGGACTATGATGCCTTTGAATAATGATGTGCACTTTTGAGAGATCCTCGGGCCATGGAATAGTGTCTTCCGACTATGAGGATGATGCCTTCGGACTATGACGCCTTTGGAAAAAATGGCTATGTTTTAGCCCATGAAATGCAAAAATATGATATTGGTCATTTGCGCAATGAAACAAGACAAGGCTTAGTCTTGTGTAAGATGAGGGCAGTGCTTAGCCCCAGGTGAATAAAGGATAGTGCCAAGTCTTAGATAGCGTAATGGAGATAGTATTTAATATTGAGGAAAAGGCAGTGCTTAGCCTTATGCAAGAAAGGAACAATGATTAGCCTCATGCAAAGAAAGAGACAATGCTTAGTCTCATGCAGGAAATGCAGTTCTTAGCCTTATGCAATTAAGGAGGCAGTGCGTAGTCTCATGCAGGAAAGACAATGCTTAGCCTTATGCAATTAGGGAGACATGGCTTAGCCTCATGAAAATATGAGACAAATTCTTAGTCTCATGCGGGAAAGGCAATGCTTAGCCTTATGCAATTAGGGAGGCAAGGCTTAGCCTCATGCAAATAGGAGACAATGCTTAGTCTCATGCGGGAAAGGCAATTCTTAGCCTTATGCAATTAGGGAGGCATGGCTTAGCCTCATGCAAATAGGATCCAATGCTTAGCCTCATGTGGGAAAGGCAATGCTTAGCCTTATTCAATTAGGGAGGCAGGGCTTAGCCTTATGCAAATAGGATACAATGCTTAGTCTTATGCGGGAAAGGCAATGCTTAGCCTTATGCAATTAGGGAGGCAGGGCTTAGCCTCATGCAAATAGGAGACAATGCTTAGTCTCATGCGGGAAAGGAAATGCTTAGCCTTATGCAATTAGGGAGGCATAACTTAGCCTCATGCAAATAGGAGACAATGCTTAGTCTCATTCGGGAAAGGCAATGCTTAGCCTTATGCAATTAGGGAGGCAAGGCTTAGCCTCATGAAAATAAGAGACAATTCTTAGTCTCATGCGGGAAAGGCAATGCTTAGCCTTATGCAATTAGGGAGACATGGCTTAGCCTCATGAAAATAGGAGACAATGCTTAGTCTCATGCGGGAAAGGAAATGCTTAGCCTTATGCAATTAGGGAGGCATAGCTTAGCCTCGTGAAAATAGGAGACAATGCTTAGTCTCATTTGGGAAAGGCAATGCTTAGCCTTATGCAATTAGGGAGGCAGGGCTTAGCCTCATGAAAATAAGAGACAATTTTTAGTCTCATGCGGGAAAGTCAATGCTTAGCCTTATGCAATTAGGGAGACATGGATTAGCCTCATGCAAATAAGAGACAATGCTTAGTCTTATGCACGAAAGGCAATGCTTAGCCTTATGCAAGAAGGGAGGCAACACTTAGCCTCATGCAAGAAAACGATGAGTGATAGTAAATAATTTCTTAGCTGGGATGCTTGAGCTCGATAGTTTGTTGTCTTTAAGGTAGTGACCTGATGTTTCTGCGGATATTTTTGTCTTATTGTGCCTACATCCAAAGAAAAATTGTGAGTTCTTTGAGGGAGGTTGGTCCGTGCTTTCGTCTTCTTGCTTTGCTTTTGCTCCTATCTTGAGATCCTGTTTGAGTTACCCTGGGAAACATCTGGCTATTATAGAAATAAAGTTTTTCAAAAAATATGTGTGCATTTGATGAATGTCATTATTTAAAATATAGTAGTATGCAATATCAAGTAATTTAGATGAACCGATGACTGTGACATATTTTAGAGACATTGCAACCTCCTTGCTTTAGAATTTTGAGGGTCTCCCTCAAAGTTCTGCCCCAGTCTAAATGCAACCTTTTGACTGTTTCGCGTCTGAAAAAGTTGGTTGGACTTGCTTTAGAATTTTGAGGGTCCTCAAAATTCTGCCCTAGTTTTTTATCATGGCGAAAAATGAAGATATTATTAAGATGTGACCGAACCCACAGGGCTGCCTACGTATCCCCTCTTAAACGGGAATCAGGTCAAGCGTAGTTCAGTTACATCAAATGAAGAAATGTAAACAATCCTAAACATAGTATCTCTTGAATGCATCTGAGTTGATATGTTTTGGCCAAATTTCTCTGTCCATTTCAGCAAGTATGAGTGCTCCTCCTGTTAGTACTCTATGAACCATGTAGGGCCCTTGCATGGTGGGTGAACATTTCCCTTTGGTTTCATCTTGATGTGGGAAGATCCGCTTTAGCACCAACTGCCCCGGTGTGAATTGTCTAGGCCTGACCTTTTTATTGAATGCTCTAGACATTCTGTTCTGGTAGAGTTGATCGTGACATACCACATTCATTCTTTTTCCATTAATGAGAGCCAGTTGTTCATAGCGACTTCGTACCCATTCTGCATCATTGAGTTCAGCCACTTGTATGATTCTCAAAGAAGGAATTTCTACTTCGGCGGGAGTAAAAACTTCAGTACCATAGACCATCAAATAAGGAGTTTCCCCAGTGGATGTGCTAACCATGGTACGATATCCAAGTAGGGAAACTGGTAGTCGCTCGTGCCATTGTTTATGATTATCTACCATTTTCCACAATATCTTCTTGATGTTCTTGTTGGCAGCTTCCACGGCTCCATTCATTAGCGGCCGGTATGATGTGGAATTCTTGTGTTTGATCTTGAAAATCTCACACATAGATTTCATCAGGTCAATGTTAAGGTTGGCGGCATTGTCGGTGATGATTGATTCTAGTACCCCGAATCGACAAACAATACGATATCACGCGAAATCTATGAAGACTTTCTTACTTATATACTTGTATGATGCGGCTTCAACCTATTTTGTGAAATATTCTATGGCCACTAGAATGAACCTTTGCCCATTTGAAGCAGCGGGTTCGATTGGACCAATGACATGCATCCCCCAAGTGGAGAAAGGCCAAGGTGCACTTGTTGCATTGAGTTCATTGGGTGGCACTCGTATCATATTAGCATATACTTGGCATTGATGACACTTTTGGACATACTTGGGTCAGTCTATTTCCATAGTCATCCAAAAATATTCTGCTCTTAATTTCTTCTTAGCTAAGACAAAACCGTTCATGTGCGGTCCGCAAGTTACGTCATGTATTTCTTCAAGCAATCTGGATGCTTCCTTGGCATCGACACACCGTAATAATCCCCGGTCTGGATTCCGTCTGTACGGAATTCCTCCTCTTTGGAAGAAGTGGTTGGATAATCTTCGGAAGTGTGCATTTCTGAGTATGATTTGCGTGCTCCAGGTACTCTCCTTTTGCCAAATATTCTTTGATGTCGTGGAACCATGGATTTCCATCAATTTCTTCTTTAGCATGAGCATAATAAGCTGGCTGATTATGAATCCCTGTTGGGATAGGATTGATGAAGTTCTTGTCTGGGTGTTGTATCATGGAAGATAAAGTGGCCAATACGTCTGCGAACTCATTCTGGACTCTCGGAACATGTTTGAATTCTATCTTTGTGAATCTCTTCATCAACTCTTGTACATAGTACAAATATGGAAATATTTTTGTATTCTTTGTGGCCCATTCTCCTAAAACCTGATGTACCAAAAGGTCATAATCTCCAATTACCAGCAATTCCTGGACATTCATGTCGATGGCTAACCTGAGTCCTAAGTGCAGGCCTCGTATTTTGCTATGTTGTTGCTACATGGAAACTTGAGCTGCATGGATACCGGATAGTGTTGGCCTGTTTCTGATACTAAGACTGCTCCAATACCACTCCTTTGAAGTTTGCAGCTCCGCCGAAGAACATTTTCCAACCATCATAGGCTTCAGTGATATCATCTCCTATGAATGATACCTCTTCGTCGGGAAAATACATTTTCAGTGGTTCATACTCTCCATCTACATGATTTTTTGCTAGATGATCCACCAATGCTTGCCCTTCAATTGCCTTATTCACTCAGTAGTATCTGCCATTTTTCTACCTTTCCCGTAGGCATAGGTTTCTGGAAGATTTACTTTAGCGGATCCATCCTTGATATGAGGTATGTGGTGTAGGCACAGAAGTAATGCCTCAACTTTTGAGCTATCCATGTCAAAGCGCTGCAGGTGCGCTCCAGCAAAGAATACTGTGCTTCGTAGGGTGTGAAGTTCTTACTCAAATAGTATATGACATGCTCTTTTCTTCCGTCTCGTCGTGTTGTCCCAAAATACAACCAAAATCCCCATCTAGTACAGATAAATAAAGTAGCAGAGGTCTCCCAGGTTTCAGTGGGACCAGAACAGGTGGTTTAGATAAATATTCCTTGATTTTGTCAAATGCTTTCTGGCATTCTTCAGTCCAACTTGTTGCAGCGTCTTTCTTCAACATTTTTAAAATCGGGTCACATATCACAATTTATTGTGCTATGAAACGGCTGATGTAATTGAGACTCCCTAAAAAACTCATCACATATTTCTTGTTCTTTGGAGGTGGCAAGTCTTGGATAGCCTTGACCTTTGACGGGTCTAGCTCAATTCCTCGGCGGTTGACGATGAACCCTAACAATTTTCCAGCAGGGACTCCGAAGGAACATTTTGCAGGATTCAATTTCAGATTGTACCACCGAAGTCGATCAAAAAATCTCCTTAAATATGCTATGTCATCCGTACCCCTTTTAGATTTGATGATGACGTCGTCCACGTACACCTCTATCTCCTTATGTATCATGTTGTGGAAAATGGTTGTCATGAAACTCATATAAGTGGCTCCAGCATTCTTCAGGACAAATGGCATCATTTTGTAGCAATACACTCCCCATGGTGTAATAAATGTTGTGTTTTCAGTATCCTCTTCATCCATCCAGATCTGATGATATCCCGCGAAGCAATCCACAAAGGATAGGAGTTCATGCTTGGCACAGTTGTCGATCGGTATGTGTATATTGGGAAACAGTAAATCATCTTTGGGACTTGCTCTGTTTTAAGTCCCGATAGTCGACACACACTCTTGACTTTCCCATCTTTCTTTGGAACCGGCACAATGTTAGCCAACCAAGTCAGTTATTCAACCACTCTGAGCACCTTGGCTTTGATCTGCTTGTTGACTTCCTCTTTTATTTTCAAACTCATATCTAGCTTGAACTTTATGAGTTTCTGCTTTACAGGTGGACACATGGGATCGGTAGGTAGCTTATGAGCCACTATGGATGTGCTCAAACCGGTCATATCATAGCAGGACCATGCAAAAATGTCCTCACAAGAAATACTGATCATCCCTTTACAACAGCGTCTAAAAAGGAAAGAAATATGAAGTAGACTAAGACAGAGGGTGACTCCGAGGTCTGCGGACACATGCAGGTGTACCTTGAAGTCTCAGAATCTGAACTCGTCTCACTAGTGCTTGGACTAGTAAAAGGTACCTGGATCTGCACAAAACATATGCAGAAGCGTGTCATGAGTACACCACAATGGTACCCATTAAGTGCCAAACCTAACCTCGGTAGAGTAGTGACGAGGTCAGGACAAGGCTCTACTGGAATAACTAAGAAAAACATTGAAGGAGTATATGACAGTGTAGTAATGCTAAACAATGAAGACGTATACGAAGAATAGCTACATTGAACTAAGGAAAATAAGACACCACGGAAGAAAACAAGGAATGATATGCCAAGTAAAGAAAGCAACCAAACAATTTACAATCTTTCCTTATATCACCGCGGGAGCCTTGCATTTAGTTTTGAAAACCATTTATCCTGAAATAGCTTCCTGCGTTTAGCCCACCTTATCACACTGCATGGCTTTAAGTAGTTTCCCTACTAGCAGCACGCGTATCAATCCAACCTTATTTCACTGCATGTGTTTCAACCCTAAAACTTTATACTCCGCATACGTATCAATATCATAACCTGTCACAAATTGCACCTCAAGTGCCCAATATCACAACTTGCCAAAGTAGTCAACAATAGTAGTGTTTCCACAATAAATAGCCCAAGGCTCAACCACAATATGCACAAGAATCTCAATAATAGAAACCATAAGTGAATAACTCAACAAGAATGGTATTTCACAACTTTCCAACTTCACCTCAATGTAAATCACGGTCTTTGTTACTCAATAAAAATTCCAAAAATAAGATATAACATCTTCAAGTAAGAAACTCAATGGTTATATTAATGAATAAAGAATAGGGAAAACAATAATGTCACGGCCCCAAAACCTAACATGTCATGATGGCGCCTATTGATGGTATTAGACAAGCCGACTTTCCCAAAAATACTTCCAATTCAAATATAAAAGTACTGTAAAACTTTCCATATCATGAATTTCTCATAAACGAGAAAGCTAAACTCAAATTAGATATTGAATGCGGAAATCTAGCCCCAAACATCGGGGTGGCACCAAGTCATGAACGGCTAAGTATCAAAACTAATACAACCGATGTCTAAATATCAGTGTAAAGCAGAAAGAAATAAAAGGAGTAACAAGGTCCTGCGGACGCTGGCAGCTACCTTGCAGTCTCCAGAACTCACGCCTGAACTCAACGATCTCCATGCTCAAACACACCTGGATCTGCACATAAAGTGCATGGTGTAGTATGAGTACAACCGACTCAGCAAGTAACAACAATAAATAAGGAATTGAGAAGCAGTGACGACCTTTACAGAACAGCTTAGTTGATAATTTTCACAGTTAAGAGTAAACACGAGTGAAATCAGTTGCATAATTACCAAGTTCAATTAAACCAAAAATAAGTTAAATGCAACAACAAAAGGGAAAAACATATGCAACCTCACATGTTCTGTCACTCAAGCCCCCAATAACTCAACACTCGACTCTCAGCCCTCAATGCACACGCTCAATAGGTAGCTGCGCTCACTGGGGGTGTTCAGACTCCGGAGGGGCTCCTACAACCCAAGCGCTATAATCTGCACGGACAACTGACGTGCCATAATATCAATATCTGGATCTGCACGGACAACTCATGTGCTGCATGGACAATTCACGTGC
>ML444482.1:97340-110650 GCA_005239535.1 Nicotiana rustica
GGTGTTCAGACTCCGGAGGGGCTCCTACAACCCAAGCGCTATAATCTGCACGGACAACTCACGTGCTATAACATCATATCAGAATCCGCACGGACAACTCACGTGCCGCACAAACAACTCACATGCTAAGGTACAATACCTCACAAATAGGCCCTCGGCCTCACTCAGTCATGAACCTCTCTAGTCTCACAACTCTCAATAAAGAAAAGGGAAAACAGTCTAAATCAAAGTGTTGCAGTGTATCGGCATGGAGATAACAGAGACTGAGGTAAGCATGTACAAGAATCACTATGACTGAGTATAAATACCATGAGCATGTACATAGCCTAAGCATGATTTCTAACATGAAAGGCAGTCAAATTTCTAGCAGACAGAAATGCATATAAACACAATTAAAGGTTATTAGACTTCAGAGTCTCATGGTAAAGACCAAGTGTCAATCCCCTGCGGAGTACACCCACACTCCTGTCTCTAGCATGGTTGTAACCTCTAAGCAGTCACATGATACCAAACTCTGGGTTTCATACCCTCAAGACCAGATTTAAAATTGTTACTTACCTCAACAACATAGAAATCCTACTCAAGAATGCCCTTTCCTCTCGAACCGGTCTCCAAATGTCCCAAATATAGCAACACGCAATGCAATACGATCAATATGGGCTAAAGGAATCACTTCTACAAGAAAAATACCAATTTATAGTCAAAACCAAAAAAATCAACTCAACCTGGCTGTCGGGCCCACGTCTCACAATCTGACAAAAGTCGCAAAACCCTAAATCCCATTCACTCAGGAGTCCAGTCATACCAAATTTACCAAAATCCAACCTCAATTGCCCCTCCGAAACCCCAAAATTCTCTCTCCAATTTCCCAAGCCCCAACTCCCAAATTTCCCACTCAAATCCCCAAATAAATGATGAACAAAGCCATAGATTCGTGGAAATCAAACCAATACGAGTTAGAATCACTTACCCTAAAGTTCCCTTTGGAAACCTTCGAAGAATCGCCTCTCTCCCGAGCTCCCCAAGACAAAAATCGAAAATGAGAGTCTAAGAATCGAGCTAATGTTTTTCTGCTAGGAGTTCCGCTCATGCGGACCCCTTAATGCTTCTGCGGCGCCGCACCTCCAGAAAATCCATCGCATATGCAGATTTCGGTTAAAATCCAAGAATCCGCTTCTTCGGTCCCAGAGCCGCATCTGCGCCTATCGCATGTGCAAAAATCCATCACATATGCGGCCCCTTCTCGCACCTACGGCTAGTTTCCCGCATCTGCGATTCTTGCAGGTGCGGAAAAATCTTCGCACCTCTAGACTCTGCCCAACTCCTTCTTGGTCGCATCTGCGGCACCTCCTACGCTCCTGCGGGCTCGCACCTACGGTTCCCACTCCGCATGTGCGGAAACACCAGTAGCAGCAGCTTCAGCTGCATTTCCAAACTCCAAACACTCCGACAGCCACCCTGAATGACCCCGAGGCCCTCAGGACCTCAACCAGACATACCAACAAGTCATATAACCCCATACGAACTTAGTCGAACCTTCGAATAACCCAAAAAAACATCAAAACACCAAATTACACTCAGATTCAAGCCTAAGAACTTCTAAACTTTCAAATTCTGCAAACGACGCCGAAACCTATCAAACCACGTCCGAATGACCTCAAATTTTACACACACGTCAAAAATAGAACCACGAACCTATCCAACTTCTGGAATTCTATTCCGACCCCGATACCAAAATTTCCACTGCTGACCAAAATCATCAAATTTCCAACTTTCATCAATTCAAGCCTAATTCTACTGCGGACCTTTAAATCACATTCTGGACGCGCTCCTAAGTCCTAAATCACCTGAAAGAGCTAAAGGAACCATCAAAATTCGAATTCGAGGTCGTTTACACACAAGTCAATATCCGGTTGACTTTTCCAACTCAAGCTGCTACTAAAGAGACCAAGTGTCTCAATTCCTCACCGCAACCGCTACGGACCCGAACCAACCAACCCGATACGATATAATACGCTTGTAAAGCACAAATAGCAGAATTGGGGGAAATAGGGCTATAATTCTCGAAACGACCGGTCGGGTTGTTACAAATAACTTCGACTAAACATGTAAAGAAAATTAACAGGTAGGAGATAAGACAAGTATTAATGATGACAAGTATATCATGTGAAGATAGACTATGGATGACGAATGTAACATATTATGGTAACTCAATTAAAGGCCTGAAAGGAATCTAAATAGCTAAAATCGGTCAATTACAACATTTAGCCCACGTACACACCCACCATTTTGCATACACGACTATCACATATCACAATTAACACGAAACAACACCAATCCTAAGGGGATCCCCCACACAAAGTTAGGCAAGACACTTACCTCGAAACACTCTAATGTAATCAGCTAGTAAGCCTTTTCCGCGATTATCCATTTCTGAACGGCTCAAATCTAGACAAAACAACTTCATACCATAAATATAAACTATAGTAAGTTATCTCGAACAATAAAGTTTAAATATTTAAAGAAAACCAAAACTTCAACTCAAAAAGTCAACCTCAGACTTGTATCTCGGAACCTGACCAAAATTACAAAATTCGAATACCTATTCCATAAAGATTCCAACCATACAAGAATTACTCAAATCCGACTTCAAATTGCCTTTCAAATCTCCAAAAATTAATCTAAGAAGTTTTCAGAATTGTTCCCCAAATTTCAAACTCAAATCACTAATTAAACGATAAAAATAACAATGGATTCATGTAATATAGTCAGATCCGGATTAGAACCACTTACCCCGATGATTTTCTTGAAAACACCTCGAAAACTTGCTTGAAACCAAGCTCTCTAGGTCCAAAATTGAAAATGAAATTAAACCCTCGAAGACCCCTTTTCTGCTCAGCCATTCTTGCTTCTGGGAAGCCATAGTCGCACCTGCGAAAAATCCATATCGCACTTGCTGTCACAACTGACTAATTCTAATCTCGCTTCTGTGGCGCCACACCTGCAACCCAAAGTGCACAGGTGCGAATGCACCAGACACAAAAAGGTTTTAACACCACCTAAGTCCAAAATTGTTCTGAATTACATATGAATCACACCCGGGGCCCAGTCTGAATATACTAACACATAACAGACCTACTCGAGGCCAAAAAGCATACCTAATAACATCGATTCAAAAAATCACAACCCAATTCAAGCTTATTGAAACTATGAACATCCGACATCCAAAACAAATGCTTAATCATACAAAAACAACTCAGATTGACCTCAAATTTTGAACACAAGTCATAAATGACATGACAGACCTATTCCAACTTCCAGAAATGGAATCTAACTCTGGTATCAATAAAGTCAACTCCCAGTCAAACTTTTCAACCTTCCAAACCTTCAATTTTCTAACTTTCGCCAATTCAAGCTGAAATGACCCACGTGAATCCAAATCAATATCCATACACGCTCCTAAGTCAAAAATCATCATACAAAGCTATTGGAATAGTCAAAACTCCATTCCGGTGTCATCTATAGAAAAGTCAAACTACAGTCAACTCTTTCAACTTAAGCCTCCAAGTTAGGGACTATGTGTTCGATTTTACTCTGAAACTCACCCGAAACAAAAACCAAACACTACGGCTAGTCAAATAACCATAATACATCATAAAGGAGGCAATAAATAAGGGATCGGGGCTAAAATACGCAAAAGGACCAATCGGGTCGCTACACCTCCCCCTCTTAAAAAACCGTTTGTCCTCGAAAGAGTATAGAGATATACCTGAAGTGGTGAAAAGATAAGGATAATGGCTACCCATATCATGCTCGGTCTCCCAAGTTGACCCCTTGACTGGTTGACCCCTCCACTGAACCTCACTGACGCAATGCTCTTTGACCTCAACTTTTGGACCTGCATGTCCATAATGGCCACCTGCTCCTCAACATAAGACAAATCCTTGTCCAATTGGATTGAGCTGAAATCTAACACATGGGTTGGATAACCGTGATACTTTAGGGGCATGGAAACATGGAATACTGGATGAACCGCAGCTAGACTAGATGGAAATGCAAGCTTGTAGGCCACCTCACCAATCCTCTCATGAATCTCCAAAGGTCTAATAAACCTAGGGCTCAACTTGCCCTTCTTCCCGAACCTTATAACACCCTTCATGGGCAAATCAGAGCAAGACCCACTCTCAAACCCTGAACAAAACATTACGAACCTTTTGATCTACATAACTCTTCTGTCTAAAATGGGTTGTACGAAGCTAATATTGAATCAACTTAACCATTTCCAAAGCATCCTGAACCAAGTCAGTATCTAATAGTCTAGCCTTACACGGCTCAAACTAACCCACCAGAGATCGGCACCGCCTCTCATACAAGGTCTCATATGGAGCCATCTGAATGATCAGTTAGTAGCTATTGTTGTAGGCAAACTCCACAACAGGAAAGAACTGATCCAAATAACACCCGAACTCCATAACACAAACATGAAGCATATCCTCCAATATCTGAATAGTGCGCTCGAGTTGTCCGTCCGTTTGAGGGTGGAATGTTGTTCTCAATTCAACTCGTGTTCCTAACTCACACTGTACGGCCTTCCAGAATTGCGATCTAAACTGCATACCCCAATCTGAGATGATGGATACCGGCATGCCATGGAGTCAGACAATCTCACAAATATAGACCTGGGCCAGCTGCTTTGAAGAATAAGTAGTCACTACTGGGATGAAATGCGCCGACTTGGTCAACCTATCAACAACCACCCATACCGCATCAAACTTCCTCTGAGTCTGTGGGAGTCCAACAACAAAACCCATGGAAACACGCTCCCATTTCCACTCAGGAATATCAAACCTCTAAAGCAACCCACCTGGCCGCTAATGCTCATACTTCACCTGCTGACAATTTAGGCACCTAGATACATACTCCACTATGTATTTATTTATTCTCCTCCACCAATTGTGTTGCCTCAAGTCTTGATACATCTTAGCACCACCCGGGTGAATGGAGTACCGCGAAATGTGGACCTCCTGAAGAATCAACTCACGTAAACCATCCACATTAGGCATACATAGACAACCTTGTATCCATAACACACCGTCATCCCCAATAGTAACCTCCTTGGCATCGCCGTACTGAACCGTGTCCTTGAGAACAAGCGAATAAGGGTCATCATACTGACACTCTCTTATGAGATCATATAGAGAAGACCAAGAAACCACGCAAGCCAAAACTCATCTCGGCTGCGAAAGATCTAATCTAACAAACTGGTTGGCCAAGGCCTGAATATCCAATGCTAATAACCCCTCCACCGCCGGTAGATATGCTAAACTGCCCAAGCGTTTTGCCTTACGACTCAAGGCGTCATCCACCACATTGGAGTTTTCGGGATGATATAGAATGGTGATATCATAGTCCTTAAGCAACTTTAGCCACATCTGCTGCCACAAGTTCATATCTTTCTATTTGAACAGATCAACAAATGTTGTAGACTTTCGTGGTTGGTATAGACCTCATAAGGGACACCGTACAAATAGTGCTGCCAAATCTTCAAGGCACGAACAATAGTTGCAAATTCCAGGTCATGGATAGGATAATTCTTCTCATGAACCTTCAGCTGTCTAGACGTGTAGGCAATCACTTTACCATTTTGCATTAACACCGTGTCAAGACCAATGCGTGATGCATCACAGTACACAGTGTAACACCCCAAACCCGTAGGCGACACCAACACTGGGGTTGTTGGCAAAACACTCTTGAACTTCTGAAAGCTCTACTCACACTTCTCGGACCAATAGAACGGAGAACCCTTTTGTGTTAATCTTGTCATATGTGCAACAATAGATGAGAAAACCTCTACGAAATAACGGTAATACCTCGCCAAGTCCAAAAAACTTCAGATCTCAGTAGCTGAACACGGTATGGGACAACTCTGCGCTGCTTCAATCTTCTTCAGATCTACCTTGATCCCTCGCTCAATACCACCTGACCCAAAAATGTCATTAAATCAAGCTAGAACTCACACTTTGAAACTTTTGCATACAACTTTTCTCTCAAGGTTTGGAGCACGATCCTCGGGTTCTGCTCATGATCCTCCCGCCTTTGGGAGTACACCAAGATGTCGTCAATAAACACAATGATGAATTAGTCAAGATAGGGCTAAAATACTCTGTTCATCAAGTGAATGAATACTAATGGGGCGTTGGTCAGCACGAATAACATCACAAGGAACTCGTAGTGACCATCCCGAATCTTTAGTTGGTGATAACTTGACTGCAAATAAATCTTCGAGAACACCCTAGCACCTTGTAGAGGATCAAATAAATCATCAATGAGTGGCAGTGGATAATTGTTCTTCATTGTAACCTTGTTCAACTGCCGATAATCAATATATATGCGCATAGAACCATCTTTCTTCTTTACAATCAAGACCAGAGCACCCCAAGGTGACACATTGGGATGAATAAAATCGTTATCAAGTTGTTCTTGCAACTGCTCCTTTAATTTCTTCAACTCCGTTGAGGCTATACGATATGGTGGAATAGAAATGGGTTGAGTGACCGGAAACAAATCACTACCAAAATCCATATCCTTATCGGGCGACAGGATTTTAGATCCGTCAAAAATACATCTAGATAGTCCATCACTACCGGAACTGACTCAACGGTAGAAGTATCAACACTGACATCTCTCACAAAGGCTAGATATGGCTCACACCCCTTCCCAACCATCTGTTTTGACTTAAAGAACGAAACCACCCTGCTAGGAATATAATTCATAGTACCCCTCCACTCCAACTACGGCAGACCTGGTATAGCCAACGTCGCCGTCTTGGTGTTACAATCGAGAATAGCATGATAGGACGACAACCAGCCCATGCCCATAATAACATAAAAATCTACCATACTAAGCAACAATAAATTAACTCTAGACTCAAAACCACCAAGAACAACTAAGCACGACCGATACAAATGGTCGACAATAATGGAATCTCCCACCGGCATATACAAATAAGACTGATGCATCTCTATGACAAACCGGAACAATACTTGTGATAACTGAGTCTGATGCAACCTCCTCTATCCTACTCGGAAGATCATAACATATTTCCTGGCCTCCCTATCTAGGGAGGCCCCTTCCTGTTGACCTCTACCCTATCTGGATATGGAGGTGGAGTGGCAACTGGTGCGATAACCATGGTCAGAGAAGTCCGAGGATCTTGTGAAAGACATAGAGCCTGAGTAGTCTGTGGAGGTGCACCCCACTTGAGTCTGGGTAGTCCCTCACCATATGACGAGTATCACCACACTCAAAAAAACCTCTCGGATGACGTGGCTACCAAAACTGGCTCGGGCCTGGTCAGTTGGATTGACCGCAGAAAGCACCCCGTGCATGAGGTGTACCATATAGTATCGGTGAATAATGGGCAACCTGAGACTTAGGAGTAGCCGGAATACCACTGGAAGTTGGAAATGCCGAATGAACTGCACAACTCACATTGCCTCTGCCATTACAGACTGAAACTATATCACATGCACCACTATATGTGCTAGAATCTCAAGGCATCTTGGCCTCCCTGTCCTCTCTCTCTCTCGACCCCGCACACCCTCTAATTTCTGAGAGATCTCCACCACCTGCTGGTAGGGGGTATTTATCTCCAACTCTCGAGCCATGTTGAATCTAATACCATAGTTGAGCCCCTCGATAAATCGACGGACTTTCTCTCTGACTGTGGAAACTAAGGCAGGTGCATGCCTGGACAACTCACTAAACCTGACATCATACTCTGACAAGGTCATAGCACCAAGGCGCAACCGCTCAAACTTTGCGCGCCATGCATCTCAAAGGCTCTGGGGAACGAACTCTCTTAGGAACATATATGAAAAATGAGCCCATGTGAGTGAGGTTGTGTCGGTCAGGCTACCCAACCCGTACGCTTGCCACCACTAATAAGCATCTCCCTTAAGTTGGAACATAGTAAAGCAACCCCATTCACCTCCACAATACCATAGTGCGATGGATACAGTGGTACTCCTCAAGAAAATCATGTGCACCATCTGAAGCTAAGCCTCAGACAGTATGAGATGGTACTTCTGGTACCTCTCGAGCCTGAGCTGTTGCGCCTTAGATATTGCCGCCTGGTAATTAGGGATTTTAACCTATTATTTTCTCTCTTTTACTTGTGTTTAGGGCCAAAATTGCGTGAAGGTATTATAGAAAACTAATGTAACATTCTTGCTTGAAGGGATTGTTCAAAATGATCCAAAGCAGTCATAATCAAATCCTAACGGAGTCAAAACTTGAACAAAACCAAGATTGGGCCACAATATGAGAAATGCGGACCGCACTAATATTGTGCGGCCACGAAAGCTTCAACGCGGTCGCGAGCATTATTTTGAGGACCGCAAAAGGAAGATTCTGAGAGATGGATTTTTGAGCTAAAATATGAACGCGGACCACGTCAGAAAAGTGCGGACGTAAAAGTACTTGCGCGGCCGCCATTGGAACTTTTCGGATCGCGGTTGTTGAGGTTCAGAGAGTTCACATTTCAAGCTAAAACAAGAAGTGTGGTCCGCGTTAGAATTACGCGGTCGCGGAAGTCTTTTACACGACCGCGATGGTAATTATGCAATCCGTAAAATCATGCTCAGACCAGATCCAGAAGTGAAGAACGTGGACCGTGATCAGAATTACGCGGCCGCTAAAGAAAGAGTGCGGCCGCGTAACCTCCGCATGGGTATTTTTGTCCGAAAATTTTAGCTTAGTATAAATAGAAACGTTTTGTCATTTTTAGGTTATGTTATGTTTTTGCTGAGCACGTGAGACGGCTGGAACTTCCATTTTGGGAAATTTTGTATTAGATTCACCTTATAACATTATATTTTCATCTTTTAATTAGTATTATGAATTTTATCTACTTTTCATCTTTGATTTATGCTATTTCTATGAGTATCTAGGGTTGTGACCCAACCCTAGTGTGGGTATTTAATGGGTATTGAATTTTAGGGCTTGAATATTTATGGGTTAGTGATTTTTAGCCTATTTCTTGCTAGAATTATAGAATTAGTGGTTGCAAACACTGATTCATGCCTTTATAACTTTGTCTCTTCTTGAGAAAGAGGGACTAACTCTAGGAAAACTAGGCTAACAAGGAATTAGGGTGAACTCAATAAATTGATAGCCCCAATTAAAGGGTTAAACCTAGAGATAGTAATACCCGACTTGAGCTAATATCACTTGAATTGCATGAATACACATTTGGACTTGAGAATGCCAAATTTGGCAAAATCACTCAAACTATCAAGAGGTATAGAGTGAGTACTTTGATGTGGTAGCTATATTACGACCCCAAATTAATCAAGATAGCCCTAGATTCTCTCTACCCGTTAGATATCTAGCTAGGTGGAAGTCACTACCCTAGTCCTTTTAAACACTTGAAAATCAACATAAAAAATATTGTACTTAGCTTTACTCATTGCATTCAATAGAATAGAATTAGAAGTAGAATCAAAACCAACATGTGTGGAAGTGTAATTAGGAACAAAACATGCATCTAGATTTAGATATAAACCTAAGTCCAAATCAATTAACTCCCAGTGGAAATCGATCCCGACCTTGTTGGGTAAAACTGCACAGACCATCCTCGCTACTCAAGGAAGAAATCTGGACGGCGCTCAAAATTTCACGGATCGCATGAGAACTTCGCGGCCGCACAATTATATGCACAGTCGCGTAGTTGAAATGAGATAAAATCCAACTCTCTGAAGTTGGCCTGTCAAAATTCCTTCAGAGTTCGCGGCCACGTTCGAATTTTTGCGGACCGCTGAAATTTTGCGACCGCGGAAAATATTTCGCGGACCGCGCCCATATGTTTGAAGAAGATCTACAAAAGGTAAAATGGTGCGGACCGCAACAAACTTTCGCGGCCGCACTCAGGTAAGGCGGTGGGGTAACTAGGTTCTGAGTATAAATAGGACCTTTTAGAACTTTTCACACTTTACGAACCCTAACATCTCAAACACACCTAAGGCACTATGCATCTTTACTTGGTTTCAATCTCATCTCATTCACATCAAGTGTATATTTCCTACAAACTTTCACAACTGGTATGTTCATTTCATTAATTTCATTCTATCTTTTTCTATTCTTATCTCTTCGTTTTAATTTTTCTTTTTAGTTAGGGTTAGATGCATGCCATAATGTCAAAATAATGCTTAATTTGTGCTTATACATATGGGTAGTGTTTCTATGTGTAATGGGGACTGGGGTTAGTAACTTCGCATGATTAATTGCTACAGTTTTTGGCTAATTAGTGAAAACCCTAGTTGTGAGTGTTCTTCAGTACCGATTTCATTTAAATTTTGCGGCCGCGATTAATTTTCCGCGGTCCGTGATAGGGTATGCAGCCACATCCAAAACTACGCGGTCCGCGATACCCTAGCTTCAAGGCTCTAAGAGTTATTTAGAATTCGTGTCCGCAGTCACTTTTGTGCGGTCTGCGGTTGGTGTTTCGCGGCCGCATCTAACTTTTCGCGGTTCGCGCATTGGAACTTCAGGGACTCTATTATTTGCCTTCGGGACCGTGTTCATTTTTATGTGGTCCGCGATTGGTCTCTCGTGGTCCACGTTTGATCAAGTTCAGAGAGTCAGTAGTCTAAGCCTGGCCTCCTCGCTGCCGCGTCATTTTTATGCGGTCCGCGATGCTCTGTTCTAAGAAGCATTGTTTTTCATTCCATATGTACTGCTTTATCACATGATTAAACCCAAATTCTAACCGTTGTTTCACTACTTGTGTGTTGCAGAAGATGGTGTGTTCTCGTGGGAGAGGAGACACATCCAAGGGGAGGGAAGAATCCTACCGAGGTTGGGGCAAGGTAAATCAAACCTTGATCTTAGCAGCCCAAAGGATAATAAGCAAAAAGGCTACCCTCGTTAGACCTCCTACCGACTCCTCGGACACAAGTGAATACCTCCCATCCCGGGAGACTTCTGAGGGAGAATCTGCACAACAACAACCGGAGGCTCAATCAAAACCTTTCTGATTGGTCAATGAACCTACCTCATCTCCTGGGTCGTCTGATGGCTCAAAGGGAGGTAGTGAGGCATAGGAACCTTCTTCCCTACCTGCTTCAACACCGGCCTCAATAGTTGCCCCTATTAATGTTGATGATGATGACGAGGTCCCGGATGACGGGAGTGGGGGTGATACCAATGTGGGTGGTCTTGCTAGATCATGGAAGCCTGAGGTGTGGGCGGATATATTCGTGAGTGAGAAAGCCTATCTAAAATTTCGGGAATGGTAGCCGCAAAGGTCGCTCACACTTGAGTGACAGTTCATAATAAGAGACCTCTTTCCCCACAATCAGAATGTCCTAAAACAATTTGAGGAGAGAAATGGTTGGAAGTACTTTGCCAGCAAAGTGGTGGATGCCAATGAATACCTTGTCAAGAAGTTCTATGATAATGTTGCCCACATCAAAAAGGGTACCACTGTGACAAAGGTCTGGAACCTGAAGATCAAGTTAGATGGCCACACTCTAAACTCATATGCCGGATTTGAGGATGTGGAAGTTGTGCAGTACTTGGAGAAGTTGGCCTTGGAAGAAGCACATCGTCCATGGCTAGCGGAGATATTAGCCATTCCAGGAACCACACTGGCATGGCTCACGGCTTGAGTTCCAATTGCCAGAAACACCCTTAGCTTTGAAGCCAAAGAGTGGTCAACATTTGTGCGCAGCCGGCTTGACCCTTGCCAGCATGACAATGTCCTCCCACTCACTCGGTAAACCATGATATCTTCCATCATGGCGGGGTATCCAATTAATGTGGGGAACCTGATGTCCTACCACATCTCTAAGGCGGTTGTCAAAGAAGAAAGAACCTATCCCTACCCCAAATTCATCACTGAGTATCTCGAAGACCAGAGGGTAGAAAAGAGGCATTTTGATACGAAAATGAGGCCTAAAAGGCCTTCTCCTGGTAAAGGCTCCAAAGTGCTGACCACCCTAAAGCCAATGGTAAAGCCACTACCTCCACTGGTGAGTCTAAACAGCGAAGGGTAGTGTCCACCGGGTCAGAGCCTTTCGCAGCAGCAGGTTCATCGGCTGACTTGCCTCCTCCTTCATCGGGGCCATCCATCACCGTGCCATTATTTGTGCCCTCATCTTCCTTTACCCTCAGACTGCACTTCGGGTTTCACAAATATTATCCAGCCTCAACAACTGGATGCAGGCAGCTACAACAAAGTTGACTGTCCTATACTTATTATGATAATGAACATTCCACTTAAAAACTAAAAAACGACTCTCCAGGCGGTTACCTTTTTTTTTCATATTCATATTTATATCCTCTGCAACAATTGTTGGGACGGACTTTCGTGGAAAAGAAAAAAGCCCTTTATCGGATTGGAAGCGATGACTTAAGCCTCTTTCTTCTTCTTTTCTTATAGGGCGTTTAAAGAGCGTGACTCTTTAGTTTAATTAAGTTCAAATTAGTTAAATTAAAAGGCCCCATTTGATTCAATTCATGAATTAGCCCACTATGAGTCTACTACATTTAATTTTAATAATAATTATATATAATTAGATAATAATAATAATTAAGTATATCATTCGTGTCTCTGTTACAACACAGCGAAACTAAATGGTTCGAATCTAAATTGATTTTAGGCTGTACACCTAATTTTCCTGGGATTGTAGTTCAATCGGTCAGAGCACCGCCCTGTCAAGGCGGAAGCTGCGGGTTCGAGNTCCAGTGCAGTAGCAACACCGTCAGCCCCAACACAGCTTCAGGTACCTCCATCAGTGGAGGATTCATTGAAGGAGCTTCTGGGAAACCAGAAAAAGCTCCTGGACAACCAGAAAAAGATCCTGGAGACTTTGGATGCACATGGTAAAGTTATCAAGGATCTGGGCAAGCAGATGAAGAAGATGCAGAAGACTCAAGCCTCAAAGGAGTCAGTGGAGAAGCTGAAAAGGGAGGTAGAGAAGTTCACTTCTGCTGGAGATATCCCACTGGACTTGTTTATGGAGGAGACAACCCCAACAACACAGGCAGCAGAGGATGAGGTTTCAGATGCAGCAGCTGGCCAGTCTGAGGAGCCGGCTGCCACTACACATACTTCTGAGGAGATGATCCAGATGCTCAGCAACCCTATGGTCCCCTAGTTAGAGGATGTGGAGATCCAGTTAGAGGACACGGAGGGAGATGATGATCCTATGCAGTCTGAGGACCCCTCTCATGTTCCTGACCCGATGTAGACAGAGACCACATAGGGAGTTCTCTTTACTCTCTAACCTTTCCCTGATCTTATTTTG